>PVHP010001166.1:15820-40576 GCA_004024765.1 Zapus hudsonius
ATATATATATATATATATATATATATATATATATATATATATATATATATATATATATATATATATATATATATATATATCACTTGTTTTATCAGTAGTTGTTACCTACATTTCATCTGAGATTGATGAGTATGAAACGATTGACTAAACATTCTCAAACATAATGTAAATTATTTAATCCATAATGTAATCCATGGAAAAATCCCTATAGCTAAATTCCTAGTATGGTCTTAATTAAAATAACAACTTTAATTGCCCATATTCTTGCTATTTTAATGTATGATACTCCCTAACATTCTAAAATTGTAATTTAAAATTATGTTATAACTATCTAAGCAATATGAAAACATCAACATTTTTTGATTAACTATAAGTGCTGAACACATTAATACTTCTATTTGTTATGATGTGACATATATCTTTATCTTAATTTCTTTCCTCGTGGTTTTCTTGTGTACTTCTTTCTTCCAGTTCAAGTTTATCCTATGTCTCAGGCTGGCACACCGTCAACTATTCCATTAGGAAAAGGCATTGAACTAGTAGTTCTGGCACCTTGGCCTCCAGAATGACTAGTTTTGCAAAAACTCAAATATAGTTTCATAGAAGCTATTGTAATTAGCCGTGTATATGGGTCACTTTGGTCAACAGCTCAATGAAGGAAGGATTCTGTGGCTGGGACCGGGAGCTGCCAAGTTGATCGGTTTTTCACAGGCTTAGATTATCTCCCCTTCTATTCATGGCCCCTCTTGCCTGACTATGTCCACTACTTGCTCAATAGGTTACAATATTCTCATGAAGATTTTATGATTTTGAACCCATTTTGGTTTAGCTTCCTGCTTAAGTCATTCCCCTCCCCCCTCATCCCTTACCCCTCATTCATAAACTTTCATTTCTTTCTACTAGACTGCATAGAGTTTAAGGTTAGCCTAGTTAAGGACTGCTTATGAGAGAGAATATGCAGTGTTTGGCTCTGTGCTCTTTTGAGAGATTGCTTAGTAGATTCTGCTCCAAGTCAGACCACTTTTCCCTAAATTTCAATATGTCATTTTTCCTTTCAGCTGAACAGAATTCCATTGTGTAAATATACCATTGTTTTGTTGTCCATTCCTCCATGGACAGGCATTTTGGTTGGTTCCAATTCATGGCTATTATGAATTGAGCTGCTATAAACATAGTTGCACAAATGTCTCTATCCTGAGATGTGACATATTGCCTAGTAGAGGGATACCTGGGTCCATTGGTAGCTCTATGTCCATTCTGTTTAGTAGTCTCCACAGTGCTTTTCAGAGGGGTTGAACAAGCTTGCAATCCCACCAGCAATACCTGTAAAATTTTATATTGTCACATGAAGAAATCCAACTTTTCTTGGTACCAAAAATATTGATGCAATGGATTCAATTTTATTTGGTTATTTAGAAAGGTATTCAAGAAATAAGAGCTTCATATAACTTCAGGAAAATATTACCATGGTCTTATGTTATTGAAATGATGAAATCAATATTTCATACATACCAAAAGGATTATAATGTTAGTACAAATAAAACAAAGATTTAGATTACTTAAAATATAGATTGAAACTATATGAGCAGTTTTGCATCTCAGAACTTAATGAAATAAAGGATGATATTGTCATGGACTGATTTTCCATATAGACATATGTATAGAAAACAAAATCCTTTATAGTTTATAATTCTCATTTATCAAACAACATAATGCAGAGTGTCAGATCGATTTTCTCCCAAGGCTTGTTAGTAAAATGTGTTTTCTCTTCTGCCTTGAAGATTAAATAAAATAAATAGCATCTAGGAAAAGAAAGCAGATGAGTTCTATATTTTTAAGGGCCATTTTATTTATTCTGCAACAAGAATTGATCATTATACCAAGCTGGAGCCAATCTACTTCCTAACATATCTAAGCTAATGTTATATCTCTCAGAAATGATGCAGTTTTGTCAATAATTGTATTTTCATTTTAACTGTCTCATTCACTGTATCTGTTCATGGTATACATTTATATCTTTCATTCCTAGTCAGAAATATTTATTAAATTTAATGAAACTATTACATTTGTTTCTGAGATTGTTTATCCATAGCTTCTTTTCCCAAGAAACTTGATTTCTTCATATAATTATATGTCTGCTGTGTACTGCTGACTCACATGAGTTTTGGAGAAAATTTGTCTGCATTTAAAACTATGTCTGGCCAATCATAGTGGTGCACACCTTTAATCTCAGCACTTGGGTGGCAGAGGTATGAGGATCGCCATGAGTTCAAGGACACCCTGAGATAAAATAGTGAATGTCAGCCTGGGCTAGAGTGAGACTCAAACCTGAAAAACCAAAATAAAATAAAATAAATTAAATTCAGTGTGTGTTTAGTTCTTTAGTGTGGCCCAATGATTTAATAAATCATCTTTACTAATTAATTTTGTAAGAATATTCTCCAGATGGAAGTACCTCATGAGTATAGTGAATTATAGAAGTGTTTCTGATAAAATTATGTTATAAACTTAAAGCTATAAATATGAATTTCCTAATATGTGAAACAGCACTTGATTGAAAGACATGAACCTTCCCCCCCCCATTTGACATTTGAGAGTATGAGAAATTGTGGGGCAGTTTGCTTTTAGTTTTTGGCATTTATTTATTCATTAAATGGCTTGTGTTGAAGTGAAGAATTTATAATACAATAATCTCTAGAAAAATGATAAGGTATTTAAAAATATTTTATTTATTCATTTTCAAGCAGAGAGATACACGAGATAGATGGAGAGAGAGAGAGAGAGAGAGAGAGAGAGAGAGAGAGAGAGAGAGAGAGAGAGAGAGAGAGAGAGAAAGGGAGAAAGCACCAAGGCCACCACCTTGTGTATCTGGCCTGTGTGGGTACTGGGAAATTGAACTGGGGGCCTCAGGCACTGGAAGCAAGTGCCTTAACCGCTGAGCCATATCTCCAGCCAGATAAGGTATTTTTATAACATATGTTTAATAAGCAACCTGATTGAACTAAGGCACTGAATGAAAAGGAGACAGCAGTCTTTTAAAAAGGATTATTTTAACATTTATTTCAATCTCTCAGTTGAAAACAAGTTGCTCATTTTGAGCTTTTCTTTATATTTACATGGCTTCATATGGATCCTCAATGTTTTTATGCTACTTCTTCCAACAGGAAATCAGGAAAGCAATAATAGAATTAGAATGTTTATAGGGGAATTTTAAGGTAGATCTTTAGTAATTCAATGAATTATTGTTTGTCTACTGTATACATTCCTATTTTTTCTTATACTTTAGAGAATATGCCAATGAATATGAAAACAGCTAAGTTTAAACTGACAGGTTTAATTCAAATGTTATCTGCAAAATAAATTTTGACACATTACATTTTATAACATTATTTTATAAAAGTATTTTATAATTTTGACAGATATTTACATAATTTTAAGAGAAAAAAATGAAGTGGTCTTTAAATCAACTCCTATGATTACTTTCAGAGGAAACAAATATAAATATATCATTTAGATGAGCTTATTAGATACTGAGTTATCAACAAATATATACAATACTGATATTTAAATTTTCTCAATATATTATTCAAGGTATGATTTCATATTTTTCAAAGCTCTTTATTTGCATAACATCCATATGAAGAAAAATCTTCATAATTTAGATCTATAATAAAACAGTGATGTTTTAATTTTATGTATGAATGTTTTATGAGATATATATTGGTTTTATTCCTGTGATTTATCTTTGATTGACAGAAAAAAACAGAAGATGAAATAAATCTAATTTCTTACCTGTGTATATTCATATATTACTCATTTTTAAGATAGAATACCAAAAGTTCACTTTAAAACCTATGAAAGTTCTACAGAGGAAAAAGAATCTCATAATGCCCAAGACAAATGTAGTTCAAGACAAATCAGCAAATCAAATTCTTAAACATGAAAAACATGTTGGTTTCCTTAAACACTCTATCTTTGCTGACTTCTGAGAAGGTAAAATCCTAGAGGGATAACTTTGACCTACAATCCAGTAACTATATCTACTATCCATTAAGTGTTGTGCATTACACCTGATGTAGTTACTGTTCTATAGGAATTTCATCACATTATGTAGAATTAATTCTTAAATACCTTCCTTTTGCATATCATTCTAAAATATTTCTCATGTGAAAACTCAGGTATAAATATGCTAGGGTGTATATGGAATATTTTAAATGTAAAATAGAGCAACTTGTTTTTCTACTACATGGATATTATATATATATATATATATATATATTTCTAGAGGGGTATCTTCATAGAACACTTAGTAATATAATTTATTGTATTTTTACATGATGGCCACACCTTTTCCTTTTCTCTTATTAAAAGTGACCAACCCTAGTACCTGCCTGTGGAACAATTTCTCAACTATTATTCTCAACCCCTGGCATTGTGTCTTCACTGCTAACATTCTATACACTTCAAATGTTTGTTTTGCATTGATGTACCTTTTAGGTCCAGTCAATTGACCAAAATACATATTTTAATACGAGTCAATACAGAAACTTCTAACAGACACACTGCCCTTCACTTTCCAATATACCCCATTTTCTCATGATACATATGAACTATATAATGCTAGTTGGAGAGAAATTAACATAAAATATACTAAAACCAATCA
This sequence comes from Zapus hudsonius, assembly GCA_004024765.1. Taxonomy (NCBI): domain Eukaryota; kingdom Metazoa; phylum Chordata; class Mammalia; order Rodentia; family Dipodidae; genus Zapus; species Zapus hudsonius. Next base: position 20,484 of record PVHP010001166.1, read on the forward strand.
GTTCCTAAAAACATGTTTCATTAAATAATGTTTTATTTATTTTACTTTCAAATTATAATTGCCTTTTTACAGCAATGACTTAATATTTAGGCTGTGGAAGCAAAATGTCTGTATCCAAATCATACTTCTACTTCCTTAGATTGTAGATCCATTAAATAAATAACTTCATATTTGTGTGTCTTATATATCATTTGTAAAATAGGAACCTTATTCATACCTTAAACATTTAATACCTTTATGTGTTTTAAGTGATATATGAAGTATGTTGAAAAATAATTACAACATTAATAATAGCTAATATGACATTGTGCAAAAATTTAAAATATTTTTGTTGTATTTTAGGCAACAGAAGTGCAAACATGTAAAGTTTGGAAAAAAATATTCTCATCAAGACATAGATTTCAAAAAGAGACTCTGAAACTGTGTTATAAGGCAATTTCATTAAGATAAAAGAATAGGTGAAGTTAAAGAATAAAACAATGAAAAGTAGAAGTGAGGGTTTAAAGACACAATCGTAGGGCTTAAAATTTAAGATTTGAATATAACAAGGAAATCTAATAATAAATGAGGGAAGAAACAAGGAAAAGAAATGCAATTTTTACATTGGCATAATAAAGCGAAAGAAAGAATGAATGCTGGAAGGGTTTCTAGGAGATGGCACTTGCTTGAAAGATGGAGGTGAAGAGGTCCTGCAAACTTCTCCCAAGCTTCCAGAATTAGCTGAGACAAAGCACTGTGCTGCAAGGAGTTCTGAGAGACCTTCCCATGAGGTCCACAATTTTGGAGATGACAGACAAGACAGTGTGAAAAGCAGTCAGTAGCCACAGAGAAGATCAGTTCAACAGAGAGGTCAAATGAACTCCAGCCAGCAAGACTGGAGGTGTTGGGTGCCAAAATTATTTTGGAACCCAGATACTTCCATCATGAACACCAGAGTCTGAATATGGGGCAGCAGAGGTTTGGTGTGAAGACTCTTTAGTATCAGAAGATACTAGAATTTTGATGTGTTGACATTATTAAAGACTTACAGCTACATTAAGAAATGGACTCAATTCATTTTTTATTATGAGATATGTGGGACTTTCAGGGGTAGGATATTTTATATTTATGTAAAATATTGTTATCTATGTGACAAATTAACAACCAGTGGAATGGTTAAACTGGTCTGAATTTAAAATCACAGACGATATGCACTTCTGGATGAGTTCATGAGGTTGTTTGTACAGACTTAATGGAGGAAGAAAGATGGACTGGATGTGGGCAGCCCATTTCCATGGGCTGAAATCCCAGACTGAATGAGAAGGAGGTTGGAAGGTGCAGGCATTTTACATGAACATATGCTCCTGAGTGGCTATGTAGGGTCACCTGCACCTGCCTCTGCTAGGAGTTCCTAACCACCATTTATTGTGTCCTGGAGCTGTAACCCAAAATATAACTTTGGTTAATTTAAGGGTTTTTTTTAGATATTTTGTCATAGCAATAACGATATAAATATTGCAGGTCTTTTATAGTACCTGTACAATCCTACATTATTATTATTTCTGTTGCTTTTAGCATGTTTAGACAAAAGGACTCTTGGAAAAACTTCCTTTTAATTTTAAAATGGCAATGCAAGGCAAGCCTTGCCTCGTTCTTTATACTTCAGCTGACTTTATTTAAGAAACTTGGATAGATTTGGGTACCTTATTTTGTGACCCCATATTGCATTGATAATATAATAATTTCATCTGCATATTGATACTAATATCTACCATATTTTTATCTTTGAATTTCTAAGACTCCCCCAAGACTCAAAGTCATAAAATACTTCACTATGTTTGTGTGGGAATCAAGGAATGACAGATATGATAATATAAAGGAAAAATCCATTCCAAATATATGTACTCTGTCATGCTCCAAACTCTGTCCACACATTCATGCACAAAACCAAGAAGGTTCTGGAATGTGAAACTCTTGTTTCTTGTCACAAACATCATAGTTTCTGAATATCTTTGCTTTTCTCAAGCTCATTTTAGTAAGTTATCCTGATGTAACCCTTACAAGCTCCTTCCCACACCCCCACACTCACACACAGAGTAAAATATTCAGAATTATTCTGCCAGAGATTTGTCATTTTTTCTTTTGTTTTAAGTCAATTGTTCATGTGACACCACTGAGAAAATAGGTGGAAGTTGTAGTTTCTGTCTAAAATTTACTTGTCACTGAATATTTTTTGAATAACTCAAAATGTCATCAAATTTTAGTCAATTTTCATTTCATTTTCCGACTTCTAAACTCCCGCTCAGTTCTTGTACATAAATTAAAAAAATAACTTAGCCTTCATATTTTATGAGCAGTTTGGGTTTTAAGGAAAAATTAAAATATGAATGAATCATTAGAAAACTATTTTATTAATTTGTGCCTATTACTTCTTTATATATCAAAACCTCTCTGCTTAGATAAGCAGTATGTACATGCCCTCCCTATCAGTATGGAGGTTGATAGATGTAGAGTAAAAGTTTTAATATCGATCTGTTAGGAGGAAAAAGGGGATGGAACTTTTAAAATGAGACTTCAGTTTTAATTATTTGAGGATCAAATTTAAACTGGAATATATGATAAGGGAATAACATGGTATTTAAATGAGTGCACTACAGGCAAGAACCTTAACCAAAGAGCATTATAAGCAAAATTTTGGTATTCATCTCTATATAAAATTTATCTAAAATTACAAACCAAGAGTACTATACAGCATTTGCCCCAGACTTTTCTTTTACTGGAAAATAACCATGTATATATTTATATGTAAAATGGGATTGCTGAGGTAGGATTGTAGCCCAATTTATTAATCTTTGTTTAAGCTCTAAGATCCTAAAAAAATTTTGACATCAGAAACTCTAATTTGGATATGAAAACTGTGAGACAAGAAGTAATGAATGTGACCTGTTGCAGTAATGGATGTAAACCTGAACATAGTGCTGAACGTAACTCTCAAGGGACCTCCATCAAAGAGATGTTGAATCAGCTAACACCATCCAACTACTATTGATTATTATAGTAAAATCCAAGTTTGCTTTATTGCGGCATTTTTGTTCCTTTTCCTGCAATAAAATAAAATAAGACAGGGTATCCAGGTTGCTCAATTATTAAGGCACTTGCTGCAAAGTCAAATGAGCAGAGTTCCATTCCCCAGTGTCCATGCACATAATGCCAGGTGCAGAAAGTTGTGTATGCAACTGGAGTTTGTTTGCAGTTGCTGGAGGCCCTGGTGTATCCATTCTCTCTCTGTGTATGCCTCTCTTCTCTTTATCTTTGCTTGCAAATAAAGAAAGAAATAAATAAACTAAGTATAGTCACCTATGCTGCCCTAAATTCAGAGATTTCCATGGTTATGGCGATGGTGACTTGATGAGACTCAATGTACATTGATCATCGTGGGTCTGGACACTGGGATCAGATCAGAAAGAATGGGGCAGGCGATGGAGGGAGAGAGAACATTGGGTAAGTGTTGTACTTGGATTTTAGACATGGATAGGAAATTCTATTCAACTTTCAATACATTTGCTTGAGAGGCATATAACCATTAGCTGACCTAATTATATATGCCTTTATAAATAATACTCTTTTATCTCAAACCAGCCAAATTATTCAAATGCATCATTTACCTTTCTGGTGCTATATCCTTTATTTCTCCTTTAAAAATATAAGGAATCTGGGCATGGTGGCACACGCCTTTATTCCCAGCACTCCGGAGGCAGAGGAAGGAGGATTGCCATGAGTTCAAGGCCACCCTGAGACTAAATAGTGAATTCCAGGTCAGCCTGGACTAGAGGGAGACCCTACCTGAAAAATCATATATATATGGAAAGCAGTCAATTTTCCTCTTCTGTTTCCCCTTGGCTCCCACCTCTTCCTCTCTCTCTCCCTCTGTCTACTTAATTCTTCCTCTCCCCCATCTTCATTTTCTCCCTTCCTCTTTAGAAGTTTGGATAAAACTCAGAGCTTTGCACTCACTAAGTCCACAGTCTGTTACTGACCTACACACTATGCAAAACTATTATATCCTAGAGCTTTCAGATTCACTTTCAATTCACTTTGAAACATTATTGGTTTCAGGAAAGAAAAAAAGTACACACGCTATATTATAAATATCAACATGCTCTCGTTTTACTCTCCCCTAATTCCAGTTGTCACCTGGGTGGTGACCAGATTCATAGCACAATTGCACTTTCATGCAGGGGAAATTGATTGGACAGACCCCTGCCTCAGAAAGACACGTTCCTTTGAGGCTTCTCTGTTTGTTGGAGTCTGAATCTAAGAGGATTTTCTCTGCACTTATGGAACATTCCTTCTTCAATGGACAGTTACATAACTGGCTTTAAGGCTCTGATTGTAAGACAAGATCTCGGGCTCAGCAATCACATTTCTGCTTTTACTGTTTTGACATCTAACGCTGCCCTATATTGCAGCATTATATATATATAAAGCTCCCTGGGATAACATTGGTGATAGACTACTGCAGACAAGAGCTTTTCCTTGGGGCCCAATTCCATGAAACTCAGACCAAGAAAACAACTACATTAATGGTCTTTTCCTTATGCACAAGGAAACAGAACATTTACTTTCTTTTCTTAAGGAGAAAAAAAATTGGTAAAATGCAGGAAAATAAAAATATTTGGATAGTTTTAGTGGTTTTTTTGGGAAATTCCAATTTTGAAGAGTGAATTGGAACACACAATTACTGCCTGATCTTTCAGTAAGAATTGACTTTCTATGGCTCTAATAACCATAGTTCTATGCAAAAAGAGATTTTAGAATTTTTGTTTCAAAGAAAAAGTTTTATGAGAGCAGAAAATTTGGGTGTGGGATGGGAAGACAGTTTATTGGACGCTGTCTACCTCACAGCAACCAGAACCGAGGTTGAGCTCCACATCCATGTAAACCTGCTGGGCGCACTGTAATTCCAGTATGGGTTGGCAGAGATAGAGGGTCATGGGGGATAGCTGGCCTGTCAATCTACTCTAATTGATGAGGTCAAGGCCAAAGACAGAGCCAATTTCAAAAAATAAAATGATGGATTGCATTTCTGAGGTTGGCACCCAAGTTGGTCTTCTGCCCTACACACACATATGCACACATACATATCACACATACACACACACACACACACACATATATATATATATATATATATATATATATATATATATATATATATATATATATATATATATATATATATATATATCACTATATATACATACACACACCACACCACACATATATACATACAAACACACACAAACACCATACTTACACATACAAGTATACACCACACACCACACGGCACACACCACACCACACATACACATCACACACACCACATGCACAACACACACCACAACATACATACACACACATACACACACAAACTTGTATAAACAATTAACTGGACTATAATTCCCATGGAAGAACAGGCTTCCTCAGACACATCAAGGGCTCATGGGCAGAAGACTGAAATAATATGTGCATCCCAGTAAAGAAAGTGATGTATCAGGCCAGGGGATGAAGCTCAGGAATATAGCACTTGCTTATGATGTGAATGCCCTGAGTTTGCATCCTGTGAACCATGAAATATAATCTATTTTAAACTCAGGAGCTTTTTAGATGTGCTATCCTGCTATATATGAAACTCATATTCACACCATAGTCTGGGAAGGTCATAATAACTTTATGTCTACAAAGTCAGTGCATTAAGCAATATTTGATTGCTAAATTGAAATGATTAACTCAGCCTTCAATAAGTCATAATTGTTTGCTGTTACAGTCTGTCTCAATACTGATTACTGCTGCTTGCTGATTATTGATTCCTGAAGATTAATTGACTGTAGAAATTTACTGAAATGAGAAAATATGTGATAAAATTTCCTTTTTTATAATGATCCCACCAATGTTTTTCCAAACTTCTAACATTTTACTTAATTGCAAAATACAAATGACACAACAGTATTTTAACAAAAGCAACACAATCGACTTTGATGAGTATAAACACATTTGATGTGCCCACATTAATCAGGCACTCTTTTCTATCAAAATTATTAGTACAAAGGGCAGTGTGAGTGTTCCTGTCTTTGCAGGTCATCATGCATTGGGCCTTTAATCTGTTCTCCATTGTTGGACATTGAGGGGACCCAGGGCTAAAAATGGTGGAGGTTAAGAGCTGACCTTGAAAGGCCGCTCCTTGCCTCACCCCCCCCCCCCACTGAATATCCAAAGATCTAACATGGTCTCAGCTTCAGCATCACCCAAGCCCCTGTTAGCTTAATGGGCCTAGACCAGTCCATATTAAGTTTCAGTTTTCAGGCTCTCTGAACACCTTACCAGAAATCATATGACCCAACTATAAAAAAGTCTGACCTGGTCAGCAGGGAAGGTCCCTTAAGCAAACCATTCACAGACAACCCTGACCCAGACAATCCATATGTGATCCACAGTCCTCTCCCAACCAATCCCACTGAGGCTATATATATATATATATATATATATATATATATATATATATATATATATATATATATATATATTTCATGCATCACTTTTACTAAATAGATAATATGATAATATGAGATAAGTCAATTTTCAGAATTTACTTTCTGTTTTGTGACCCATCATTTTGTTCAGAAACTAACACACAGAGTTAAGCCTTAGTAAAATGCTTTTATATGTCAAACTAAAAATCTTTATTTCTATTTTTGAGGTAGGGCCTGGCTCTAGTACTGGCTACCCTGGAATTCACTATGTAGTCTCAGGCTGGCCTCAAATTCACTCATAGAGATTCTCCTACCTCTGCCTCCCAAGTGCTGGGATTAAAGGCACATGCCACCATGCTCAGCTGAAATTGAAAATCTATCCTTCCCTGTCTTGATCAGAGAATTTTTATTATTTCTATTTAACATAAATTTACATGGAAATATTACTACCAATTTTTTCAATATAAGGCAGATACTGATGGTTTTCATGGAGCCATTAAAATTTTACTTGATAGTAAGAAGAAAAGCAATATTAATATATTGTAATTTGAATAGAGTACCTAAAAATGTTCTGGCGTTTTGTTTTCACCTTGCTAAATATTTGCTTGGCATGGTAAGCATATTTTATATTAAGTGTTTATGCCTACGTTTTCTAGGCAGGCATCATCATAACTATGTAGCTCTAGGGTTAGGCTCCAACTCGGTCCTCCATCCTCTCCTTCCCAAATGTTGGGGTGACTGTCTGCTATGTTATTTTCAGCTAAGAGTATTTCCCAGTTTTCATCAAATAAATCTCACCTTTATTTATCATATTATTGCTAAATGCATAATCCTTAGCTACTTTTTTTTAAATATATATTTATTGTCCATAATGAGTTACATTATTTAGTGGGCAAACCATGCGTTGTTATCCCGAATTCCCCAATCTCCCCCTCCCCGTCCCTGATCAGTTGTATATCCTCCTCCGTGGGCTTTTTGAAACGCATTTTTATGCACTTTGAATTGAAATGTGTAAAAGCTATATTTTATGTGCACCTGATTTCCAAGGAAAAAATTAGACTTTTAATACTTATTTGTTTGTGCGGTTTCCAAGTTCTTCTCAAACAATGAACTGTAATGGATGCTGTTAAACACTACACTGTTTCTCTTTTTAGCAAGACAACTGAGACATGTAAACTACTTTGTTCAAATGGCTTTACAAATAAGCCAAGAGACACTACAGAAATTGTTAATATTTGCTAATAAAAGGATTCAATAGATTAGTTTTTCAATAGCATGATGGTTTCAGGGTATATCACACTTTTTCATTAGTCACAAACATGAGATGTATGTACTTATTAAGTATAATTTGCAATCTCATAAGATGCACTTTGAAAGAATTATAATATGGAGAATTTCATCCATTAGAATATTGTGAGGAGTTAATGTCTTCATGTACATTTCTACAGGTTTTGTCTGTAACTTCTGAAATAAGCCGAATTATAAAGGAAGAAAGATGGTTTATGAGACAGTGTTTGACAGTCAAATACTTTGACAAAACGACAACTCTTTAGGTCCTGGCATAGGAAATACCTGAAAAATTTGCAATATCACAATAGTATAATTTACATTATCCATATTTGTGAAATTGATGCATTGTAGCATAAAATGTCTGTAGAAGTGTTTTTGAAATTTGCCTCTAATCCTCTAAAAATGAGCATTTTATTAATGAATTTAATGGTAGTGAGTTATACTTAAATTTTGAGGATTGTTTATAAGTCATAATATGTGCATTTAATATACTGTTAAAGTAACATCTAGTTATTTATTTATAAATTAGAAAAATCTTCTAGTGGTAATTTATATTTTTCTTTGCCATGTAACTTTTGTGAAGTATAAACCAAATGATGCAGGGAAGTTTGTTCACAGACATTATTTAGAAACATTTCTTCTTCTTGTGAACCGTTATCTTGACATTTTATATAGCACTTAAGCTTTCTAGCTCAAAACAAATCAATTCATATTGGCTATGAATCTGCATAGGCTTGACATTTTTGAGGAATTTGTATTGTTTTTTTTTAATTTGCATTCTTTATAACAAACTTGAATTGTGTAACAAAAATGTGCTCTTTTGATCTCAATCTTTTGTAAAAATTTCAATAAAATTTGCTTAAAATATTCACAAAGTGGTGGATTGGCATAGTTGACAAAGTACATTTATGACATTTTTATGTAATCATTCTTAAAAAAATATTTGTACTTTGATTTTGATTCTTGTTTTTCTTATTTGGGTGACTATCACACATGTCCTACAATAATTAGTTCTCTGTTTATATATTTCCATTGATATTATTTATTTTAATTAATTAACAATTACAATATATTAATTGTTTTAATAAATATGTTTATATTTATTTTCACTTGCAAATACTCTCTCATATATATATATATATATATATATATATATATATATGTACTTGGCAGATTTCTATGAAGCATTGTATGTTTGATCGTTGATGTGATATTTAATGACACACATTTTTCTCATCATCTTTTAGTTAAATACATCTATTTTTCTTACTCCTATCTGAATAAATATAATGACAAAACTATAAATTTCCCAAAGCTTTCACTGTATGCATATGTTGAGTGCATACTTGTCGTTTCTACTACTTCTCTGTGTGTACAAACAGATATGGATTCTTTCTTTCATCTTTTTTTGTCAAACTCCCATTTTGCTTGTCAAAAAATAAATCCACCAAGCATTATTTAAACATTACCATTGCCCTTATATTCTCCTGCTCCATGATGACTCCCTGCATATATGTTTTCAATTTTTAGGAAGAAACCCTCATCTTGAAACACCAGTTCTTTCCATGAACTTTGTCAGGTCATGAGGCTAGGTTCTCTCACTTCTGTATTTCTTTAGGATTTGAGTCAAAACCTGTTCATTTCACAACCCACTGCACTAATGGTAGATTCTGTAAGTTTTATCTATGAACTTGTTATTTTCTAAAACTTGATTTCTCAGTGATTTTTTTTTTTGCCCTGGTTGTTGTTTCCTTGTTCTCTATGTCACTTCTTGTAGCTCCTATCAGAATGAGAAAGATGCCAACTAAGCAAACATGCTTCTGGCCAAAAGTTTTTGAAATAATTGGAACACATATAAATACTTAAAAAGCAGCTACACATACAGACTTTTCCATCCTATTATAAACTTAAAGTTCATTGCAATAATCTTAGCAGAAAAATAGTAATTCACAATTGTTTGATTCTACCAGAAACTAGGAATAAAATCCTTTAAAAGTAGTTGACCTAAATTCTCAAACATGAAGATTGAATGAACATTAGAAGCAATATGTGCCAATCATATTTGAATATAATATCATTTTTCATTTTAACTTCTGAAGAAAAATTGTTCTAAAATTAAGTAATAGATATTACTATAGATCAGCACGAGGGGAAATTACAGGCCCATGTAGATTTTTTAAAAGAATTCATGTATCTTTGTTCTTAATTTCCTGTATAATAAAAGAATAAATTGAATTTGCTTCTGATGAATTATCCATGTTCATCCATGTTAGAGACCAGCAGTATTAAATTCTCGAAAATTGAAAAAAAAAGATTGTTTTTTGTTTTCTTTTCTGCCTCAAGGCTAGTAGGTAGTGATCTCTGTTGTGCACTTGTGAGAATCATCATCAGAATAGGAGCTGTTTCATTATCTTTCTCTCTCTCTCTCTCTCTCTCTCTCTCTCTCTCTCTCTCTCTCTGTGAGTGTGTGTGTGGTACACTTGTGTATATGCATGTTCATATGTATGTGGTATGCATGTGTTTGTTTATGTGAAGATCAGGGGACAATATCAACTGTCATCTTAAGAACTCCGACCACCCCCTTTTGAGACTGGATCTCTCTTTTGCCTAGATCTCACCAATTAGGCTAGATTGATTGGCAATCAAGCTGGCCAGGTACTTTTCTTCTCTATGTCTCCAGCATTGGGATTATATGTAAGTGACCCTACACCAAGCATGTTATATGGATATTAGAGATTGAACTCATGTTTTCATGCTTGTAAGTCAATCATACTTTCCATTGAGTTATCACCTTAACCTTATTATTTCATTGATACCATAGTGACTTCAATGGTGACTAGGATTGCAGACGGTCTCTAGAAAATCCTGAAAATCTAGAAATCCAGTCCATTTTCATGATATAATGCTTTGAGCAATGGCACTAAAAATGAATGGATTATGTACCAGCAAAACAGCTAAAGTGTATCAGAGCACCTGCAATGACTTATGTCAAAATGACATATTCTCCCATCCGAAGTTTGAAGTTCAAATTTAGGCACATTAAGTCAAGCATATCATGGTTTCAAGGGCCTGAAGTAATTTAAGGAACTATGTGGTAGAAAAGACTGGCAAAAACTAGATTTGGCTGGACCTTAGTTGAAATCAGACAGCAAGAGATTACTGAAAACACAGATGTATGACTCACAAATATTGTTTTCCGTTTGCTATTTCATGCATGTTATAATATTGACACTACTTTAAAAATGAGGATACTGAGGTATGTTACCACTAACTCTTGATATTGTAGACAAAGTACTGGAACAGTGATTAAAACATTGTATTTGGGGCTGGAGGGTTATCTAGACAGTTAAGGCACTTGCCTGCAAAGCCTAAATACCCAGTTTCATTCCCCAGTACCCGCATAAAGCCAGATGCACAAAGTGTTGCAAGCATCTGTAGTTGGTTTAATGCTTCTGTAGGCCCTGGCAGATACATTGTCTCTCTCCTCTCTGTCTCTCTCTCTACTTGAAAAAAAGAAAACAGCAACAACAACAACCCCCCCCAAAAAAAAACTAAAACAATGGTATCATAAAAGAGAGAAACCTATGAGTTATGGGGAATACCAGTAAGGTAGGTAAGTAACTAAAGCTGATGTTCAGAGTGATTTGAACTCTTTGTTATTGAAAGTAGAAAGTGAGTAGTCTACATAAGAAAGATACACTATCAACAAATGGAAGAGAAGAAATAAAGGAAGAGGGACATATCTATGCAGAGTGAAATGAATGAAAGGGAGAGAAAGTACTTGGTTATTCAGTGATTTAGTTTTTTGGCCTTTTAAAAAAAATTGCCAATTCACTGCACTCAACATAAGTTTCAAGGAAGAGAACTTGTTTTTATAATCATTTTCTTTGTTTTTTTGTTTCTTTTTAATATTTCTTACTTAATATTTCACCTAATTTCATTATTAAAATTTCATGCAAATAGAGACTCTTAAGACCTCAAAAATAAAGCAGACTTAAATCTCACCCACCATGATTCAGGGAATTTGGTGGAAGAGGGGTGGAAAGGTTGTTAGAGTCATGGTGAGGAGAATATCCAGGGACATTGTGTCCCTCAACAGCACCAACACAAAATAACTGGCTACTGCTTATATAATTCATAACCTCCAATCACACTGACCATTCCATCAAAAGCAATGAGGGGGACCCTCAGTGGGTCAGGGGCAGTGTGGAGGGAAATGGGGGTGCCAACACAAGACTTATTCATACAGTGTTTCTAATTATTAACATTAAACTTTAACAAGAAACAATAGGCATATAGTCAATAAAGGAAATGACATAGATTTCCCTCAAGAACTAAATGTAGAACTACCACGTACTTCAAAACTCCAATTCTAGACCCACTGAAAGGAAAAAGAATCAGTGTTTTGTGAAAACATCTTCTCCTCCGTTCAATGCTGTGAGACACAAAAAACCACAGTTTCTACACTAGTGAATTTGATGGAAAAGAAAATATGGAACATAGAAATAATGAAATAATATTCAGCACTCAAAACATGTTTTCCTGTCATCTGTGACTACATGGAAAACTCTGGGGACCTTTCTGTCAAGTGAGATAAACTGAATGCATAAAGACAAAAGTCACATTTTCCCGCACATATGTGAAGTATAAAACTGATCCAATAGAAATAGAGAAGAGCTGTATGTAGGGAATGTTCCATCAATGGTAATAAATTACACTTAGAGATAAGAGGCAGAATTTCTGGTTTGCTAGTGGTTTCTGTTGACTGTGGATGATTAAATGTTGGATAATTTGAAAGAACAGAAGAGAGTATTTTAAATATTTTGATCTACAAAAAATAGTCCTTATAAAAGCATATATGTTTAACACTGTTTAAATAATACAAAATGTGTTCCTGTAATAAAATATATCAGATGATGCACTCAAAGATATATTCAAATTTTACATTTGAATACCATAGTTAAATACATTTTAAAATAGATATTTCTCTTAGCATAAGAAAAGAATATGCTTGCATTTCTTATATTATTTGCTACTGTGGCCAATGCCTGACAAGAAGCAAGTTATGCAAAAAAGGCGTTGAGAATCCATCAGGCTGAGGAAAGCATGGTGACAGGTGAGTAGAGCAAGTGGCCACATTATATGGACAGGAGGCAGAGAGTTGATAAGAAGCGAGTGTGTCTGTAAGAGCTCAAGGTCACAGACTCACTTCCACTAGTAATATTCCACCTCCTAGAGAATCCACAAGCTGAGCTGAGAACTTGTTGCCATTTGACCAACACATTAAATATTCTAAGATCCTCAATATGAACATTTTAGACTTGTGATAATAGTAATTGAATTATTTAATACAATTTCTTTCTTCGAAGGCTTAATATTTATTTGATGGCAAGCCACAGTCTACCTGGAGAAATTCATAAAAATTCTACTTTTGTGTATAAATAATATATTTTCTTCTTTTTGCAACTGCAGAAATCTATTAGTATTACTACTTATTTCAAGATACTGGACCATTGTTCTAACTTTTTAAAATTTATTTGGTGATGTGAACATGTAATACGTTATGTATGACCATTATTGTCAAAAGCAAGAATATATTCCTGATAATTCACTTGTTAATTTGTCTCATGTCATTATCCTAATGAAAGTATATTTTTCTGCCTGTCAAAAATTCTACAATTTTCAACCTAGTAGAAATATGTCATTTGTTTTGAAACATCCTAAAATTTCTCACTCTAGAAGTAATCCCTGAGTACTTTGAGAATTTTTTTCTTTAATAATGATCTTCATTTTATGTGTTACATTATTGTAAAATTTGCTTTAATTTAAAATGCTTGAAATATACAAAAAAATTAAAGACTTATAATGAGCACCCATATTACATTCACCTAGATTCATTAATTGTTGTTTTATCTCCTTCACTATCATATAGATATTTTCTAAATATCTATATGCATATCTAAAAATAAATTGAGGATATTCTGGCTTTTTTTCTTAAATATTTATATGCATATTTCCTAGATTGGTATGATCTTAAATATTATCTTATATAATTGCAAAACAATATTTATCTTTAAAGTGAGACTATGCAATATTACCAATTAAATTTTTTACCAGTTGTATATGACCAAATGTACCATTCTATCCACAGTTTAATTAAGTTTTATGTACTTATTGAAGCACACAGATGTACTTTTTCTTACATTTTGATCTAATTTGAGATTCATTCATCCAATTTAAATATTTAATTATATGCAAAAATACTGCAGTTTAGTATTGCTATTCATGCACTGATTGAATTTACACATTAGGTTAAAAAACTAGTTACATTTAGAAAGTATCTTTATAAGAGAAAATAAAAAATGAAGTCAACAGGGTGATATAGGTGTCTTAATAAAGGTAAAAGAAGAAAATATGGAAGCACACATTGAAAAGACACAAATATCACAACAGATATGCGTCAACAGGCTAAGAAGTGCCAAGGATTCCTGACAAGTACTAGTAATAGATGGAAAGAAGTTTCCCCCTAGATTTTTGCTAACCTTTTACATCTGGCTCCTTGTCTCCAGAACTACCTATAACTTTAAGAGACTTTGTCTTTGGTATATAGTTATAGAATCAAGAGAGAATTATATCCAGAGCACAACATATCATGGGGTAATTTACAGGATTTATAAAAGTTAATGTAACTCTATAAAGTCTATTAAATATAAATTTATAAATATATATATATATATGTATATATATATGTCAAGAATATGTGTATAATTACTAAATAGTTTGATAAATTGTTAGTATGTAGCATAGTTTATAATTGAAAAAATGGGAAAATTATTATAAGAAACTATATATATATATATATATATATATATATATATATATATATATATATATATATATATATTCAGACTCCATTGGTAATATGTGTTCCTGACTGTTAATGGTTATTAAATGAAAGAATGGATTGGTAAAATAAGGATTTTTCTGTTGTAAACAGAACAGGCTAATTGATTTTTGAAAGTCAACACATGTTTCACATGAAATATTTAATATACAATGTATATTTAATGTGATAAATTTTGTAAACATTACCACTTCTGCAAAACTATTTTTCCTTTTACTTGTGTCTCTGATTTTATTTATTTATCTATTTTGTTATTTAGTCTGACAATATTTATTTCAGTTTGTCAATCCTTTTTATTTTCACCTTGTGACATTTGTGCATTAGGTTGAATGAATTAGTGAATTTCCCTTAGGAATAAATTTATCATGAATTTATATTAATCGGCAGTGAGTATTACTGATAACACACTATAAGAATGATATATGTGTCAGTTGTACTGTGGAAAAATGAATTTAATGTTTATAATTCTTTTTATAATTTAATCAAACTCCAATGTCACTTTCTCTGTTTGATATCTTGAAGTACAGTTATTTTAGTTATTTATGACATTTTAGATAATTAAATTTTTTTTTACTTATTTTAAAACATTTTTTGCAATTTTTCCTATAACATGTGTCTTCTGTTCCAACAAGATTATACAGCTTATAACTAATACAGACAGCCCACGGAGGAGGATATCCAACTGATCAGGGATGGGGAGGGGGGGAATTGGGGAATTCGGGGTAACAACACATTGTTTGCCCACTAAATAATGTAACTCATTATGGACAATAAATATATATTTTAAAAAAGTACTATCTAATACTATGATACTTTAATTTTATTTTTAATTTTCATAAGAAACAACAGTAAATTATCATTTAAAAGTCACTTGTTTCTAAACTTCTGTAGTGTTTAGTATATTTAAATTTTGTATGATGTTTGTAGATTTTTTCAAAAAGGTAAAATTAATTATACCTATAAAGCACAATTTCTTGTCCTTCCATTATCCATCTCTTAGCAGATTATACATATTGGTTTGCATCAATCTTAAACACAGAGTAAAGCAATCAATATTTATGTGTCTGAGGTTGACTTTCAGTTTGCTCTGTGTTATGAAGACTGATTCATTTTGTAGAATGTGGTCAGATTTCCATCTTCTTTAGGCGTTGTAGTAAACATATGAGTACATTTCATACCGGAATCCTATTCAACATTTTTAGCAAGTAGTTAAAATCCCCTATAGACTACCTATTTTGATTTACAGAAATTTAAGATAAAACGTTTTGCCAACTCTCTGTTATCTATCCATCATGTATCTGTTATCTTTCTTTCAGCAAGCCAGCGATAGCAAGCAAGAGGGGGGTGGGCATTTAATGAGATACAGAGCCTCACTCATGAATCTCCTTCTGCTGTTTTGTGTTGGGCATGTAAGAAGATTCCTGGGAACGTTGTCTTTCTCCTCTTCTCATCTGAACATCTCTGACTGTGTGCTGGAAACACGGGATTGAGTGCAGCTATTTCAGTTTGAGTGGTGAGAGCTTTATTCATTGAGCCATGGCCCAGTTCAATATATTGCATCTGTGACCTTCAGGGAATCATTTATTATTTCATTTAGTTGAGACAGAGAGGCAACTTTCTGCTTTTAGGGCAGAAACTTCGAAGTTGGACTTCTATCCAAGTTCCTAGAATGGCTCTCTCTGTATCTAATGTATCATGTTGGGTAAGTTATATATATAGCACCAGGCTTCTATTTTTTATATTAAAATAGGATCATTATGGTATATAATACTGATGTAGTAGAGAGTAGATGACACAGTCTGAGAAACTTAAAACAGTACCTGTCACATACTCAAATCGCTTAAAATAGAAGCTATTCATTTTTCGGTTGTAGAAAAAATGGAAGATATAATTTTCTCTTAGTCATTCAATGTCACTTGCCTGTCAATGTATATGAACAAGCTGAAATATGAATAGTTTTCTATACTTTCTCAAAACTGTTAAATAATAAAGATATGAGAGGACATTGAGAACTGATATAGACATAAGTTTCAGCACACATGAGACTATACATGGAATGGTTTGTGGACTTCCTAAGCAGTGAATTTTGTACTGATTTTTCCTGCAAAGTTGCTGAGAAGGATCTCTCTACATAAAATTCTTCAAGAACAAAGGGAAAGCACTGTAATTTGTTCTTGATAACTTGGGCCTCACAAAACTCTCTGAGGAACGTGAAGACATAAAATGAAGTTTGCTGTTTCTGCTGCACCTTGGTTTTTATTCTGTAAAATGCTTATGTACAAAATATATAGCTTAGCACCTGCACAAACTATGAATGATACGTCAGATATGTATTTTTGTATATGTGTTTTCTCAAGTCTAGATTTGGATAACCATATAGTTGTACCATTATTAATAAGTAATTTGTCATTCTGGGTTACGTGTCTTACATTAATAAAATAAATACATATTAAAAATTGCTTGATTTTTGAGATTGAAACATCATGGTGTATTCAGACCAAAGCAAAATGAATGATAACAGAAGCATATCTTTGTTTCAACTAATTTCTAAAATAACACTTTTAACTATCTTTAGACATATTATATTTAAATTTCATAACACATACAGTGACACTTGAAGCATAATTTTGGGTTTCATTGTTTACTTTTCCATCACTGCGAAAACATGTGTCACACAGGATATAGGAGAAATGGATTTTTCTGGCTCATGGTTTAAAAGCATAGATTCATTGTGGCAGAGGACAGCAGAGTTCAGGGCAGCAGGAACCTGGGGTTGGGATTCCTCACATCTCAACAGATCATAAAAGAGAGAAGAGGACTACTGGTTCTCAGCTAGCCTAATTCCCTTTGACTTCAGACGGATAACCTATCTATCCTGTGGGATGTTGCTGCCTACATTGATTCAAGATGGTTCTCTCCTCTCATTTAATTCTACCTGGAAAAAGCTTAACATATGTGTCCCAATTTATGTCTCATAAGGGAGTTTAATTCTAGTCAAGTTGATAGTGAGGATTAACTACCTTAGTGATTTTCCTATATAATTTGAAAATATCTGTTCTACATCCTCACATTGTTACATCCACCTATTCACAAACATTTTCAGGAAACAAGCATTATGAACAGCAATTGGTTACTGCTCATAAGCAGGGTAAGAATCGAGAAAACAGAGCCTCAGGTGCTAAGATGTTTCCCCCTCTGTATACTGGTGCCTGTTTTATGTGATCACTTTGCCTTATGTAGAGTTTATGAGTATGATTTACCAATTGAATTCTGATTTAACTTTGCCAAATTTTCTATATACGTGTTGGGGAGTGGAGAAGGTAACATGCATTTTATGATTGCATCTTGTTTGATTCTCTAGTTATTTTGGTTTGTGAAAGGTCAAAGATTATTTGGCTCCTGGCTCTCCTCTCTTTGGCAAACAGTAGAAATTGTTGTGGGTTCTGGCAGCTGGGGATCACAGGCTCTAATCCCAGCTCTGCTACTCACTAGCTGCATGCCATTTGGCAAGGCCCTTAGAATTTCTGGCCTTTAATTTCCTCCTTTATTAAGTGATTACAGCAATTTCAGAATGCCCAGGAATGCAGTGAGGGTCCCATTAGGTACTAACCATGAAATTGTATATACATAGTTAGTATTTAGCAAATATTAAGACTGAAGAGAATGAAGGTACTTATTTTTTCCTAGTCTCATTTGTTTTAGCCATTTCTTTCACTCACTATAATCAACCAAGTTCAAGGCCACTGAACTTTGCTTAAATTTCTGTTTATCTGAGTAGAAATAAAAAGACATACACAGACTACTTTAATAACTCTCTGAAGAATAATTATAAATCTCATAATCTGTAACTTATCTATGCATATAAGCTTAGATATTCTAGGTAGGAGTATGTATCAATTTAGATACACATAAAGTACTATTTCTATGTTGTTGAGCAAACATACAATAAAATAGTACTAATTTATTTTATGATATAATTCTGATTATGTAAAATTAAAATTAAATTTTTCAACCAAGACACATTTCAAAGTAAGTATTTACGTTGTTAGGGGAAACCCACTATTTCTCTCTTAAGTGTTATTACCAAGAATGGACCAAGTTCATGGAAGTCTAGCTTAATGTCTTTCTTCCCCAGCAATAACACACATACAAATGGTCACAATTAATGGGTTCCAGGAAATGAAACATTGAGATTTACTCTATTTTATGCAAGTAGCGAGTGAAACAAGAACAATATTTCTTCTCTATTCTTTGATGCTTTCATAATTACATTTCAACCTAAAATTGACCAAAGGAATGGTTATTTCCCGTTATATGTCATACCATTTCACACAACATCATACCAACTAAACTTTTAACAGGTGAAAGGTATAAAGATTGAAAAGTGATGAATCCTTAAAGGATGTGTGTGTGTGTGTGTGTGTGTGTGTGTGTGTGTGTGTGTGTGTGTGTGTATGTTCTTTCTGTGCAGCAATTAGAAAGCTGACAGCAACCACATGATTTCCTGAATCCTCTGAACTTTCTTTCTCTATTCAATTAGGAGGAAATCTGCTACATAACTCTCACGATTACTGTGGATTACTAACAGATCAAGTTGACAACAAAGCACAACTACCACAATACTGACAGATACATAATTTTGGCATGATGCTATAAAATTTGCTGAATTTTATGTGTATTGGGTGTTTTCTAAAGGAAAGTGTGCTTCAAACTATATCATGTAATCCATATAAGTCAGACAAATAAGAATTAAGAGAAGGCATTTTAGAATATGTTGTGGCAAAGAAGTAATGTGATTTTAAAGTTCTAAACTTGGCTAACACCTGGAGTTCTCTGCTGGATTAATCATTTATCACAGCATAATAGTTAAACTTTATATTTATGACTAGAAATACATATCCTATGAGACACTATCACTTATTGGATTTGAAAGCTACTTAACAACCTAAGGGAAAAATAACTGTAAGAAAAACCAGATTCATAGAGACTTGGGACCTTCAGGATATGACAAATCTAGCTACAGAGAATTTGGAAGCAGTGTATGAGGACATTGTCCAAATATAAATAGACTATAAAAGTTGTTCTATACCAAAGTGAAAATTATATTCATTGTGCAGGAATAAAATTGTAAATTTCCTAAAATCTAACAAACAAAACATATTCTAGTTAGTGAAGATTTTTAGGTTGTAAACTTTATTTTTAAACATGTAAGTAGTCTTTAATAATGTGGGAATAGAATCACAAATAAATGGTAAGATTACAATAAAAATTTAGAGTGATTCCATAATAAAAATTACCATATTCCCAAACAATGTCTAATTCAGGATAAACATTTTACATGTAATAAATGATCACCTAAAAGAATCAAATATCTTCTCTTTTTTCAGTTC
>PVHP010001166.1:40676-58268 GCA_004024765.1 Zapus hudsonius
ACACACACACACACACACACACACACACATATATATATATATATATATATATATATATATATGTGTGTGTGTGTGTGTGTGTGTTTGCCTATATAACCATGTTTACACAAAGATATCTATATGTACACACATGTGAGATACATATATTCTTCAGTGAGGACATGAACTCTGTAATGGCTTTTTATGATGACTAAAAACAGTGTAAAAACTGTGAAGCTAGAGCATTGAATTAATTGCCACTACCTCCCTTCTTCAGGTTTGCTAATATGCCACAAATATTTTCTTTAAACCTAACAGTTAATTTATCAATTTTTGTGGATAAATATTTTATTTCTTGAGCTAAAGACATTTCCATATTCTTCAGAATAGTAAGCGCTACTGATTATATTAGCAATGAATAGCATAGAATGGAAATCTAATCTTATATGTACATTAATTTAGTACAGGGAAATATTTTCAATATTCTCCAAAACAATAACATACAGATAACTATGTATGAATATTTCTTTAAATGTACTAGAATGATATGTTATTCTAATTTCATTAAGAAGAAAAATTAGTCATTCTGATTCCAAGGATATATTATTTTGAAAAGAATGGAGTGATTGGCTAATTCTTTTCAAAATAAAATGTTATATTAGAATTGAAATCCTGATTTCCTTATCCACCAATATTTGAGATTTCTTAAACTAATTGCCCCATAGAAAACAATTTAAATGCATAGATGCATTCTACACATGTTGTCATGTGAATGCATACCTAATATTTTGCTGAATCTCATAGAAATATTTGTGGAAATAACACATAATCATTTAAGCATTCATTTAATGTTTCTGAGATGTCTTTGTGCCTGTATACGACTTAACCTGACTCATGAGTTGCTAATGTTGTTAATTATTGAATTAGGATTACAAAAAGAAATGTCAGCATATTAATATCTCTTCATAAGCACACCACCTGTTACAAAAAAGAAGAAAACTGCTTAGAAAGTGTTGGTTCTAAAAAATGAGTATAATAAGTAATTGTATTTTCTTCGTTTACATAACTAAATTTGTTCATATGTTCTTATGTACTTAGGTAACTTTTATTAAATACATATAAATGTAAAGAATTAATATTGCTTAATAAATAAATTTTGGGGTAAAAAAAAACGAACATTTAAGTACTAAAAAATAACCAGTTGCCCCTTATTCACTTTACAGGAACTTTAAAAGAGTGTAAAATTCAATCTTTCCCATGCAATTATTTCAAAAAATCCTCTTTAAATTACTTCAAGTCAATTTTTTACTAAAATTAAGTTGGAAAGTGTAGGAAGATATAAAATTGTCATAGAAACAAAAAACTGAACAGTGAAATCTTTGCTTGGTAGAATTTTATTTCTCCAAAAGAAAAAGAAAAATTTCCCCCAAGGTTATATCATACTTTTAACATCACCAATTTTTACAATAAGAAAAGGTGAGCATCACAGTGTTTCATATTTTTAAATAGTTTATCAAATTCTCAAATGATGTTTTAAGGTCCAAAAACTCTATGATCATGATGATGATGGAACAAATAATAATAGCTTTAATATAAGTCTTTTACTCTCTACTATTGTAGGTTTGAGACCATCAAGGCCTTTCTTAGAATGAGCTTTACTTAGAGGTAGATTAATGGACAAGTAATGGTCACAAAAACTTTCCACAACAGTGGCTCCCAAGATTTTGGTTACCAGTAATTAGAAGTATAGTCAAGAATTGAAGGAGGATTGACAAATAACCATTATAAGGAAGTCTATAAGAATTATACAGAGTAAAGCTCTATTTTCAAAGGGCTCAAAAATTGTTGCTAGTGAGAGTTAAGGATTTTAGTGGGTTTTATAAGCTTTGAATGAGTTTGAAGTTGAGTGGTGACTCAGAAATAAGGACTCAAACAGACACTTAAACTCATCAAGGTATCTCTGCTGACGAGGTAAGGTGAGATTACACAGGCTCAAAAGAAGCCCACCAAAATTCTAAGGAAGTCAAGAAGTTTAGAACCTGGCAAATTTCTCAGGAAATTGTGGGATGAGGATATGGAGAAAAATGAACAAAGTCACCTGGTCAGCCAGAGTCCTGATGAGTCAACAGCCATCACTTTGATGAGGACTTCTCTGAGAATTTCAGCCCCTGGGAAGGAACTGCCTTATAAACAGATATCCAGATTCATTGGTTGTTTGATGTGAAACAGTTGATATGATTAATGAGAATTCTATAAATTTGGATGGAGAAGGCTCAGCTTTTAAAGGCACTTGTATACTGAGTCTGATGGCCTGGGTCTGTTTCCCCAGTACCCATATACTGCTAGATGCACAAAGTGGCACAAACATCTGGAGTTAGTGTGTAGGGACAAGAGGCCTGGCAAACCCATTGTCTCTTTTTCTTTCCTTCCTCTTTCCCTCCCTCCCTCCTTTTCTCCATCCATGCTTACAAGTCATTAAATAAAATAAAAAATTATAGAAATCCTTATTATTCAATGTTATCAGTAACTTGGTTATTTTTAATGTATGTTTTCAAAGTAATATCTGAGCAAGGAAATTATCAGAAATGGATTAACCTTTATTTCTATAATCATAGGGGCCTATGAGAAAACCATTTCAAAGCTGATGAATTACTCAATTACTTTTCTTACTTATGTAAAGGCTAAAGAAAAAAAAGAAATGTTCAAATAGAAAGATTTAGGCCTTATTAATTGTACAACTTGAAGAAAACCAAGGTTTATTATATGAATGTTGGCATCAGAAAAGTATCCATTGAAACATAACTTACAAAAAATTCATTAAATAAAAAATTACCTATCAAAAAATGTTTTCCAGAAAAGTAATCTGTGATATTCCATCGAATGGGACTTGACTTTGGGACTCCAAGCTCTCTTGAAAAGTCACTAGTACATTCCAAAAATAATATAATCAAAATGAGTAGGAAGTTTAACTTACTGACTGTGTACATAATATAAGAGACACATGCTGCTTTAACTTAGCCAGTTGTATATTATATCACTCTTTTACTAATTTTAAAAATAATTATTTTGTCCTGTAGGTGGTAATAAAATATAATATAAAAATAAACAAGCTTGAATATAAGTAGCAAAATTATATTTATGTACAAATAAGAAATGTATAACTTATAGTTCATTGACCAGGAACACCTTAATTTTAGTTATTTTTAAAAAACTGAACATCTGATAAAACCACATCGTCAAGGATCTTTTTGTTTGTACATATATTAAAAATAAGCAACTCTTGAAGATTTTGAACTTCGATTTTTTCCAACATAAGTTGATCTTATAAACCTTCTCAGAGAGCAACCATTAATTATACTATAGAAATGGAATTCTACATGTACTATGAATATCAATACTTTGATGAAATAGTCTTCCTTCCAATTTCAATGTACTTGCATTTTAAGTTGATAAAATATGAATAAAAGTTCCCATTCTCCATTTTCAGAACACTTTCATTGCCTCAAAAGGAAGCCCTGTTCTACTTAATTAGCAAGGGGTTTCCCATTCTCTCTTCTGCCAAACTGCTAATCAGCCTTCTATGTCTAAGGAGACCTATTTCCAATATTTTACATAAATAGCATTATGCAATGAAAATTTGCTTTTGCTTGCTTTGTTTTAAAGATTGGATTAGATCGAATGCACAAGTGGCAGACACTGAGATGAAATTAGGTATATAGGAAATTTTTTTTTCCAGAACAAATTCTTGAGTTCAGGGGTCAATGAGTAGAAACCAGGAAAGCTGTTAAACAGATACAGTCCTGAACTCCAAGAGAACCAAAGGATCAAAGGAAGTAAAATCTGTCACAGTCTGAAAATAGTGGGCGATTAATAGCAAAGTTTGGCTAGGTTGTGTCTTTAAACTAAACACCCATATGCAGTGTCTTACTCTATGGAGACGAGGACTGTCATGGTTCTACTTTATTTTTTGAACATTTTAACGTTTTTATTGGAATAAAATTATACATATTAACAAAATAATATGCTCAGTATCAGAAGTTATTTGAGAAAACCATTGAAACCAGCATGAAATTCCCTTTTATGTATTAGATATTCTCCCCCCTCCATGACTCTTACATTCTTTCCGCCCCCTCTTCTGCAAATTTCCCTGAGTCATGGTGGGTGAGTTTAAAATTTGCATAATTATTAGGTTCTTAAAAGTCTCTGAATTTGTGTTTTGGACAATTTTGGGCACCCTTGGTGCCTCTCTCCATTGACCTTCCTTGCTGTGGGAATAGATCTTTCTCTCCTCACCCCGCTTCCTTAGAGGTTGTGTTAGGTCTCTAAAAGGATCCTCTCCTGCATGAGTGTCCCTCTTCACATCAGGCCCCTTTGGTGGAGTTTGGTTGCTGCTGCTTTCTGAAAAATACAAACAGAGTCTCCAGGAGAGAGTGAGATTATTATTGGTCAATTGAGACAAATATTGCTAGTTGGTTGTGCAATTGAAGGGTGTATCTTTTCTGAAGACCTATGATTAGTGAGCAATTCCCCACTTAGATGGGGTTCTTGGTTGGGTCCCGACACCAGGCAAGGATTCCCTGCCAATGAGAGGATCTCATAGCCAATTAGCCAGTTGTTGATTACCCACCTAGGTTGGGCACCTCTATTGCACAGATGGGCACTTCCTTCCTGCTTGTCTGTGCCATATAGCAGTGTGCTCTGCATTCTCAGGCCATCTTTATTATGAATAAGTACATATATTGTATGAAAAAATCTTGTCAATGTGTCTCCATTTCCCTCCTCTCTGTCCCCTACTCAATGGGGTCCTTCCTTGGGGCACATACTGGATCTGTCCTTAGGTTAGGGGGTTATGAACTGCACCAGAGGTAGCCAGTTTTATTTTTTTTCTCACACTTTGTGTATTGTTGCTGAGGGGAGCAATGTCTCTGGATATTCTCCTTCACTATGGCTCCCTCTTCTGCTCAGTTCCCTGAGTCATAAAGGGTGAGTATTAAGTCTGCTTCATTGTTGAGATCTTAAGTATCTCTGGATCTTTGCCCTGGGTTGTGATGGGTATCATTGGTTTCTGTCTCCATTGACCTTTAATGGGTTATCAGACTTGTTGTGGTGATTGGTCTCTTGTTTGTCTTGTCACTTTCTAGTAGGTTTTGATCTGGCCCTGAGGGAAGGCTAATTGTGGTTTGTCTCCATCCATGATATCAGCCATCATCCAATGTCTTGTTGGTGGAATTGAGTTGTCCCTGGCTCTCTCACTGACTTCTGAAAAATACAAACAGAAGCTCCATCGGAGAGTTAGAGCAATATAGGTTAAATGAGATAACATTGCTGTTTTGGCTAG
Organism: Zapus hudsonius; assembly: GCA_004024765.1. Lineage (NCBI taxonomy): Eukaryota > Metazoa > Chordata > Mammalia > Rodentia > Dipodidae > Zapus > Zapus hudsonius. Next base: position 45,994 of record PVHP010001166.1, read on the forward strand.
CTCCTAATGGGTGTTGCCTCTCTGTAGCTTAATTTGGAAAGAAATATCAAGTAAAATAAATGATCATATTATATGAAATCTTAGAGAATATATTGTTTCAATTACTGATAATTATATTAAATATTGAAACAAATATGATCTGTAGGCCTCGACTGTGTGACAGTATTATATTATCTATAAAAAGCTATATAGTTTTAAAAATTATACAAACTTAAACAAACATTAATAATACTTGCATTTTATTCCTATTAGTGGAAAATAACAAATTTGTTTCATGCCTTTAATATATGATCATACAAACCCACACATACACAAACATCATAGGAAAAATAAACATTTAATTAAATACAGGTATAATCTTATAGAAAAATTATCAGAGTATATTTATTGCAAAGCAGAATTCTCATTGTATAATAATATATTCAAATGTGAATATGTTGTGAGAGCAAAAATTAAAACCACTTGTCCCTGCCTCATAATTGTTGAAGATTTTATCTATCTACCTACATATATAAATGTAGCTATCCCCAGTTTTTTTAAAGACACAGATAATAATGTAGAAATGTAAAAATATGTCTCTGAGGGGACATATACAACTCTGTAATAAAATATATTTTCTGCAAATATGCTAATACTGGCTTTCTTCACTAAGTTTATCAAAACTATTATATGAATTAAATAAATTATTACATTATTGATATTGTTTCTCTTCTGGAGTTTTTTGCAAAAGATTATGGAAATTTTGTAAGACTGTATTTTCTAGTATGTTAAATAATTCCTAAAACATATCTTCATTGATTACTTAACATATTTGGAATGACAGTGCATATTTTGGGTGGTTTCTTTAATTTGACATAATTATAATCACTTGAAGAAAAATACTTTTGATCCATTCAAAGCATACATTCTCATCACATATGGATTCTTAACAGTCTTAGTAAAAAATTATAGAGCAAATAATTTATCTGGTGAGACCAGCATCCTGTCTTTTGCCTTAGTTTGATTTTGGAGTCTGTAAGCAAAACAGCAAAACAAATGTCTTATGAGCAACATAAATGCATATCTCACAGCTTCCATGTCTAGAACAACCAAGATCTAGGCATTAGCAGGTTCTGTCTTGTCAGGGTCATCTGTATTGTATATGAAAATTGGTTATTAATGTGCCCTGTGCATGTGGAAGTTGTTTTTATATGGTGTTATTTTTTAAGAGTAATGCTGTTCCCATTAATGAGGGCATTACTCTGAGGACCTGTGTACTTCCAAAAGATGTAAACTCAAATATCAGGGGATAGAATTTAGGTGTGAATATAAGGAACATATTCTGTATACAATAAGGTATTATGCTCATTATAGATTATTTAGATTGAGCCTCCACTTCCATGAGAGGACAAAGTATCTAAATGTTAATTAACGAAAATATTTTATTTTCAAAGTATTTAAAGATACGATCACTTAACATATTTTCCCAAACAAATTTTTATATTTTCTTATTTTTACATAAATTAACCATGCTGAGTAACTTTGTTATTTCTCATGACATACATACATTATGATAAACTTATATTAGTACTTTAAAAGTACCTAAAATAAAATGCTACTTTGTATGTACTACAAGTGTTTTATATATATATATATATATATTATATATATATATATATATATATAATGTGTGTGTATATATATATATATATATATATATATATATATATATATATATATATATATATATATATATATATATAATAGTACATATATATGTACTATTTTGTCAAACTTTTTCTCATCTATATGTCTCAATTAAAGCTATCTATCAAGAAGTAAGTGACATTAATAAAAATGGGGAAAAGTGAGTGGGTTTGATATATTTAAAGCTTGTGCTGCAGGGAACAGGAAATAATGATTCCATCTTAATGAAAAGATTCTTCTGCATAGGTGTCCTTACCTGACTTGTAAAGTCTTAGTCAACTCTTTGCTAGAGAGTGCTGGATGAAATTACAAGATTTTTAAAATTTTTCAAGTGGACATGCTTGAACAACACATTATTTTATGCACCTGGGGACAAAGTATGTAAGACGATATAATGAACCAGTGATACAAGAAATGAAAATTTGCTGAGTGAAGGACTGCCACTTCTAAGCTCCTATAGGATGCAACATGGCTCTAGAGTCCTAGATATGAAAGTAAGAAATTAGAAAAATGCTTATTTTAGCTATCATATTTTAGCATTTCTAGGTGGAAATATGTTGAACACATTTTTAAGTTGGCATATCTGTACTCCATGTCTTTAGTGTGTTGCTTTATTTATAAAAAATATTTTTATTTATTATTTACAGAGAGAGAGAGAAAGAGAGAGAGATTATGAATGGGCACAACATGACCTCTGCCATTATAAACAAGCTCAACACACGTTCCCTCTTGTGCATAAAGCTGTTCCAGCAAGTATCTTAACCACTGAGTGATTTCTCTAATCCCTTGAATTTTATAGTTTAATTTCATAAATTCTTTGTATATCCTAGGTAATAATCCTCTTTCAGATGCATAGCTGGCAGAGAAGTTCTTCCCTTCTTTAGGCAACCACATTCAAAAAAGCAATCAGAATTATGGGTTTTAACCTCAAAATTCTAGAGTTTTATTTAAGCTGAAGTAAAATTCAGTACAGACCAGGAAGCTGCAAAGAACCCATCAGGTGTGGGGTTGTGGCTTCTTGGGAGGGAATATTAAATATTTTTTGTAGAGGGGTAGAGTAATGTGTGTGAAGTGGTTAAAGTATTAGGGCAGAGAGAGGGATAAAAGACCCTGTTACCTACTTAAAGCCAGATACACAAGGTGACACTGCATCTGGAGTCATTTGCAGTGACTAGAGGTCCTGATTCACCCACTGTGTTTCTCTATTTCACTTATTTCTCTCTCACACAAATAAATAAAATATTTTAGAAAAAACATCATGGATGCTTTGGGGCAAAAAGAAAGAAAAAAAAGAAAAAATAGAAGATTAGTTAAATATAATAAATAATTTTAGCAAAATAAATTACATACAAGTTTGAAAATTTTCAATAAAATGCTTAGAAAAAGAAGTGACCTATATTAAATAACATTGATTTTCATCAGTTTTCTCATAAACATATGAATATCGGTAGTGAAAAGTATCTTCGAAAATTAAATAAGATGATGACATCAATTATACATATAAATTTCTCGTTTTGTTATCACTTAAATATGGTATACAATGATGGTTGTAGTTGTCTCTCTACACATTTTCAAGGTTAGCAAGGTACTCTTCTGGAAAACAAAATTTATTCTAACACACATAATTACTGTTATTTATGTGTTAATTTTTACGGTAGTATTGTCATCTAATTATTAAAGGCAAATACTGCAACTACATTGATATATTTATAAAAATATAAAAATAGAAACTTATTTTTAGTTATGTTTATTGCCTTTTGAATTTATAAACATAATTCGGGAAAGACAAGATGATCAATTGAATATAAATAGGATCCATGCTTTTCTATTCTGGTAAGGTGCACACGTGCGCACACACACACACACACACACACACACACACACACACACACAGAGGACACAGGTTTTGTAATCAGAAATGATAGGTTAAGTTGGCATTGCCAGAAGCAAAATGCATTTCAAAACTATGGTCATGCTGTGTAAGAGACAAGCAAGCCAGTTTTTAAAATGAAGTTGTTAGCATAACCTTAACATCATGTTGGCTGCAACTGTAGTATTTTAATGGAATTTTACTATGGGAATAAATCCATATATAATATATTGAAGTCTTCAAATGAGTGTTTAGAAAAATATAAATTTTAGGGTTCAACAGTATGCAAACACATCTAAAAATTTGTTCTGACGTATGTAAGAATTAAGCTACATAACTCTCAACATTTACAAAGTGAAATGCATAGTGGGGGCACTTAGAATTCTCAAGAAGCAGAATCAAGCAAAAGTTTATAATCATAATTATTCAAAATGTAGGTAATATACACTCAAGAAATTCGTGGTTTTAAATATATTTGTCTTATAAGTGTATAATACATTAAACAATCTCAAAAACCAAAATCAAAACTTTAATCCATTTAATATCCTCACTTAATAATACATAGCACTGGATAATAAATTATTAGAAATTTCAATGTCTTTAAATGTTAAAAAGTAATCATATCATGCAAGTAATTATGAATAAAATTTTGTTGCCATTATTTTTCAGGGAGTAAATTTCTAAACAAAATGGCAAATGAACAACCATGGAAAGGAAGAAAGAGGAGGCCACAGAGAGTGCCATGTGAGCCTTGTTTTTTGTAGAAAGAATGAACATATAATGTGTACATTTGCCATAGAAAACAGAAAAATGACCATATAGACACACTATAGTAATGGGAATGGGACCCTCACTGATCACTTACCAGAAGCAGTCAAAAGTAATTGTCTCTGAAGTTGATGCAAAATCTATTATACTAATAGCACAATAATGTCATTTACTCTTCAGGACATTCATACAGTTCTTGGTTGAAAATTATAATCTCAGAAACAATATGCCAGCAAACAAAAATATATAAGATTACAGAACCTATTGCCAATCAAATGAAATTTTTAGAAGTACCATCAAGTCATAGAATCAGTTATCATTAAGAAGACCATGTTAGAATTAGGTATTTAAAATATGTTTCTGGTAGAGGAATTTTGTTCCTTATCTATGTTTAAGATAAAGGCATATGCTGTCAGAGTTGAATTGCGTGGAGTATTTTATTGCAATTGTGACAATTCATAAGCCATTGAGATATACAGGACAAAATTATTATATATTTAACAGTAGTATCAATGGAAATGGATCAGGAAAGGAGATCTATAGAATGTAAACTTATAAAAATTAAAGTTAAAAAAACACCTCTGAGAAGCTCTGGTGAATTAGAAAGGGGAAGTGGAAAATGGTTTCAACTGGGTAAGTTGTCTCATGACACAATTCTAGCATTCCAAAGACAAAGACAGAGGAATCCTGGGCCATAAAATAGGTTTCAAGCAACCATAGAATGTATAGGTAGACCCTGTCAAAAATAATTTAAAAATTTCCAGTCTTATGCAAAGCCAGTTGCATAATTATTTTAAAGTTGAAGACTGTATCCAAATTTCAAATGGAGATATGTAATTTCACATAAAACCCAAAATAGTAAGCTAAAAAAGATATGTTATTCAAAATGAGATCATTGACACAGACACAGTTCTGTTAGTCCAATGTGCAAAGCAGGGGCTGTTTATCTGCTCAATCAGATTAAACATTTGATATGTACTTTTCTCAAAGATGATGACATTGGGAAGTGGTTTCAGTATTGTGAGAGCCTCTGCATATTAACACATTAGGCCACAATAAAAGATGCTTTGAATTCTTGCATTTGCAGATTGAATCAACTTTGTCACTTTCTCATGAATGAGATGAGATCTGCCATTGCATAAAAGAATGCATATTTATTACACATGATAATTTAACTGAGGGAAAATATTATATATTCAAATTACAAGATTAGAGTAGTGTTTGGCATATGGTTATACATTTTTATTACTTAAAGTTTTTGATGGATAATTTAAAAAGTTAGTATCATTATTTGTAGAATAAAATATATCCGAAATTCAAAGAACATAATTATAAAGACTGATAATTGCTGGCATGTGGTCACATTTAAACCTCAGTTATGTTGATATGTTATGTTTTTCATTTAGATGAAAAACTTAGGGTTATAATTTAAAATAGACTCTTAGCTGATTTCTTAATTAAGCATAGTGTTACATATCAACTGTGAGTCTTGCATTTTTAACAAAAATAAAAATTAAAACTATGAAAGAAGTACAAAACAACTTAGGTATTATTTACCTGATTAAAAGACTCTTAAAGGAGATATTTAATTTTTTACAACAAATTTGTCAAATTTTCCTACAGAATATTCCCATAAATTAAATGAAAATCTTGGAGTTACAAGGTATATAGTTTACCTCAGTGTCAACCCAAGGAAAAATGGATATCGTAGAAATTCTCTACCCAGAAGGTGGACAAGAAAGGCTGGAAAAAGCCATTGTGTTGTTTATGTTTGTAACAATTTTGTGGTCATCCAAAATAAAAAGGAGCTGGTTTGAAGGAAAGAATGTGAGCTATTTAAATAAAATAATTAATAAAAAGATTTTTTACTTTTGAGAGAAAAAAAACAATAGGCTTATACTTTTTGCCCAGTTATAAAAGTAAACTCAACGATTCATGATGTAATACATAATTTTATTAGGGTCCCTGCAAACAATTTCCATAGCAACACTTTTATTTTAAAATGTAAACTTTGTGTGCTTCTTACTTAAGATAAAAAAATAGGGCTGGAGAGATGGCTCAGCGGTTAAGGCACTTGCCTCCAGTGCCTAAGGCCCTGGGTTCAATTCCCCAGGAACCACATAAACCAGACCCACAAGGTGGTGGCCCTGGTTCTCTCTCTCTCTCTCTCTCTCTCTCTCTCTCTCTCTCTCTCTCTCTCTCTCTCTCTGCTTGAAAATGAATAAATAAAATAAAAAAAAAATAGTGAAAGACTTAAGGAGTTCCCACTAAATTTGGGAACAAGGAAAGGGTATCCACACTCAATACAAATCCAGAGACTCTTAAGAACCTAACAATTATGCAAACTTTAAACTCACCCATCATGACTCAGGGAAATTGGCCGATAAGCTAACAGAATGAATGTCAGAGCAATGGTGGTGGAGAATATCTACTGCATCAAAGGAACTGTCATCCTGGTTTTAAGGGATTTTCTCCAGTACCTCATGATCCTAGCATATTGTTAAATTAATATATTAATTATGTAGCAATTAAATGTTATAAAATTAATAAATTAAACATTGATAACCTTGGGAATTAAGAAAATCACAGAGAAAACATTTCTTATAATCAATTTCCATAGCAACACTTAATTTTCATGCATTTCAAAATATAAACTTATTTAGTGCCTCAGTTTAGTGAGATTAAAACTAAATTTATAAGGTGTAAGCTTAAATCCCTGAGGAAAAAGAGTTAAGTTTCAAGATATATAATTTGGTTTCAAATAATTCTCAACTATTACAAAGATTAGGAGAAATGACAGAGAATAATTATGACAAAAGAAACAAAGATTCTCATATGAAGCTGTAACATTGCATTCCTACTACCATCATTGAAAAACGATGTAGTCATCAGTAGGATAGTGCGTTCCAAAGGTGCCATCATAGAATTCTAGGCAACTGTTCAAAATTAAAAACATTATAAATCTATTTAGGAATCTTCGTTTTTCCATAACAATAATTTGTTGAGTCCTCAATAAAAATGGTGAAATCATTCATTATTCCTTACAAAGACTGTGTAAAGCCATCGTGACTTAAGAGTAAAACCAAGCCAATGTATGAGAGTGGAATTATATTAAGATAGGAATTGAAAACAAATCATTTTAAATTTTATGAATATTGAAGTACATTCTAGTTAGGCTTTATATCAGGACACATTCTGGACTAATTTTTTTTCTTATTTTCTTGTCCTGATGATTTTTTATTGTCCATAATGAGTTACATTATTTAGTGGGCAAACAATGAGTTGTTATCCCCAGGACCCCAATGCCCCCTCTCTCCCATCCCCAATCAGCTGGATAACCTCCTACTCCATGGGTCTTCTGGATCAGTCCTTATGGCAGGGGACTAGTATTCAGTCCGGACCTTCTGGCCCAAGTGTGTTGTTACTGAGGGGTGCCATGCCTCTGGATAGTCTCCCCCACCATGGCTCTCACATCAAAATATCAATACTGTTGTTTCATAGATATGGGAAGTAAGTATGATAAAGAGAAGTGAAAGATTACTTCTTATTGACCATCTAGTGAATGAACAAGTAGAAATCGTCCTCAACACTACAGTTTATTTTCTATTTAGGTCTTGGTGAAGTATGCTGGCTTTTAATCAGTCAACCCAGGAGAAGCTAGCTTGACAGACACCAGTGATTTTCAACACGACCTAAAGCAGAAGTCCAGAGGCCCTTAAGATCTCAACACTAAAGCAGTCTTAAATCTCACCCACCAGGACTCACAGAACTAAGTGGAAGAGGGGGAGGAAAGAATGTAAGAACAACAGGGGGGGTGGGAAAGAATATCCAGAGACATAGCCCCCTTAGCAACAACACACAAGGGGGGGAACCTGGCAGCTGGTTGTGCTGTCAATAACTTCCTACCCCATGGAGCCATCCAGTATTCCCACCAAGAAGGATTCCCAGTAGATTGGGGACTGGGAGGAGGAAATCAGTGATACCACTGTAATATTTACTAATACACTGTATCTAATTTTGGACAATAAAAATAGCGATTAAAAATATATGAGAACTCAAATGACACAAAAGTACATTTAATTTTTTTTAAATCCATTAAGTGACAGAAAAGAGTTGAGAAAAGCTATAAATACTTGAAGCTAATTCTCAAGTTTAAGAAATATCAACAGTACACATTAAATTTTAATCTGTTTTTAACATCTCCATGACAGTTAAATAAAAGTTATTGTATACCCATTATTATATATGAAATCCAATGATATGCACAAAGTGTAACTTTTAAGGCCTAAACTGTGTATTTCAAAATAATTTGAGTATCATAAAACAAATATAATTTAAATATACAAGTAATCTTGTTTTATATATCATGTATTTAATATCAAATGATAGATTTATAACAATCACATAAATAAAAATCATAAAAAACTGCAATATTTAAATCCTAATAACAGATTACTATTTAATGAAGGATGTTATATTTTATACATTGGTTATTTACTTACACATTTAATTATTTGCTCTTTTGAAGTAAATTAATCTTACCAATTTTAATTTATGTGATGGATTCCAATGTGCATATGACATTTATTCAGGAATTTTTTTGTTTTGTGTTGCTAAGGATTAAATCCAGAGTCTGATGCATATTAGGTGTAAATTATACCACTGAATTAAAACCAAGCTCATTTCAAAATTTATATTTTTTGCATGACTACATATGACTAATGCCATTAACATTTTTCTCAGTGCTTTCCTGAAACTAATCATGGAATCCCCCAAAAAACACTGCTGGGTGGGGTCACTACCTCCATATAAAGGGGAGGAAGACAGATAGGTCCATCAAGATAAATAGTTGAGCTTTGAAATCTGACAGCTAGAATGTATCTTCAGTCCTAGTTTATCTTTTTGTTTCTAGGCATATAATCTCAGATTAATAACCAACTTTTAATGACAAAAATATTTGTCTATATATTTCATATATTTCTTCAGTAGCCTCCTTTCTCTTACCCTATTTACACAGTGTAGCAGGCTCTTCCTTGTGGCTGGACAGAACACTGGGTCTAAAGCATGTTGGGTTTATTTCTGTATGTCTGTAGTTTTAGGGGAATTTCATCATGGCATGAGAAGCATGGAAGTGAAGGTCTGGAGCCTGTCTTCATATCAGTTTAGAGGAAGAGCAGGTGTGAGCTGCCTGAGTATTCCCATCTGGGCTGGAGTATTGAACCTCACATTAAGACTATCATCAAAAATTGTGCTCCTAAAGCCTCTACGACCTGTCTAAAGAAAACAAAGTGCCAGGATCAGAGATGTTGAAAACATGATGGTATTGATAATCTATGCAGAATATAACAAGGAAGCGTTTTCCAAGAGGAAAGGCTTCACAGAAAGTCAAGGCTGAGTTGATCCTTCTTAATGAAGCAACTGCTACAAAATGTGAAATCACCTGCCCCTGAGATACCTGGAAATTTCAGCTGTCATCTTTCATGGGATCAGAAACATGATTTAGGTTCAGCTTGGTGGCATTGCATAATTGCTTTTTTGGACAAGCTCAGACCACACACATGCATCCACTCAAACTAGCTTCACTTGTCAGGCTCACTGAACTCATGTAGAATGCCATTAAGGGGGAGAAGGGCTGTATAGATACCTAGGTGTGTGTGACAGTTAGGTTTTGTTGTCAACTCGATCTTTTTAATTATCTTGGGTGGGTCTCTGAGGATGTTTACAGGAAGGCAGCCTCTTAGCAAGGGGCAAAATGTAAGGAAGCTCAAAGAAGCTAGAAGTAAACATCCTTTCCCGAGTGGGCAGTTCAGGAAGGAAATTCCTGAGACTCAGGAAGCCAATAGGTCTGGGAAAGAGTTGTAAGACCCCACCCTAAGGCTATATAAAGGGGAAGAAATTCTCTCCTTGGCCCTCCTGCCTATTTGTTGTTCTGTGTGTATAGTGTTGGTGATGGGTTTCTCTCTCTGCTTGGACCTGTGAAAGGGGAGCAGCCTCTTTTGCATTCTGGAACTTCCCCTGTATCTATTGATACAAATAAATCCTTTCCTCCCAAAAACTGTGCCTGGTTTGAAGATTCATCCCAGCCATGTGTGGCTGACTACCACAGTGTATAATATGCTCTCCTTACACGCAAGAGGACTAAGTTTGATCTCCAAAACCAACATAAGCTGAGACTAGAGGATCCTTGGTGTTCATTGAACTGTCATAATTGGTGAATTCCAGGAAGAGAGAGACTCTCAGAAAGAGGTAGGTGGCATGCCAGTGAAGACCTCCACTGACCTTTGACTTCCACTTGTGCACTTGTATACACATACACCACACACACACACACACACACACGCACACACACATACACACACCATAAACACACACACACACACGCACACACACACACACACCATAAACACACACACACACATACACATGTATCATATGCAGGTATGATGAAACAAAGCCATTATAAAATGTTACAATTGAGTGTCACAGGAGGAGGAGCACAAACATACATTCATGTTTTCTTAACACACACAAGAAAAATGTGTACTACAGGCATATACTTATTATTTTTCTTCTTTCTTTGTGCTGAAGAATTTAAAGCAAACGGTATTCTAATTTTTCCATATTTCTATAATATCCTGATGTTCTCATGTCCCATAGGGAGCACTTTTATTTCTTTGATTTATAAGCATCTTTGCTCTTTAATGATATAATCTTTAAATATAAAGGATTAATATATATGTACATGCACATACATATATGTATGTGTGTCCTACCAATTTATTCCATTCATTAGATAGACAACAATTTATTTTATTCTCTATTTAATTTGATTTTATTTATAAAGGACCAATATTCAAAATTCAATATGTTTCCCAGGAACAGTTATTCAGGCTCCCTTGTGGCCTCCTAAGTTGAGCAGCAATGACTTTGAAAGCCTGTGATTGCCTTTCCCTCCGACCCTGAGGTGGGCACTGAATCCTGCCTGTGGCAATGTTACTGCTGCCTAAGAAAAGACCACGCTGCCTACTCTAGAATGTCCTTTGTCCTTGTTAGACAAACTTTCTTCGCTTGGCAACTGCCAGTGAGGATTCTCCTCTAAAACTCTACGCCCTGTGTGAATAACCCCCTTTATTTACATGATAAATTCTTATGAGATGTCTATGTATGCATATTAGCTATGCCTCAAATGACTTGATATTTTACAAAGATTGAAAATCACCTGTTTAAAATAAGAGAAGTGTAGGAGGAAGAGGATATAAATTTTTCAAGCAGATTGAATTACATTGATATCATTTGACAGAAGAAGATATAATCACTAAAGAATATTCTTTTCACTTTGGAAAACTTCATAGATTTGTATTTAATCATCTATTTTCCTTGTTAAATGATTGCAGGGTATCTATAAATAATCACTTATTCTCCGAGTGGCATTAAATATGGCTTATTTTTATGACACATTGAGATGTTTTCCTCATGTCAGCTTTTATTTGATTTTGCCTTTCTTAAGAACATTTTTGGAAAAACATTAGATCACAAAGCTAGACCTAAATATATAACTTGTAGCATAATTTCAAAACTTTATATCATTTCTACACTTGGTATTGAAAATTCAGAATTAAGCAATGATTGTGCTATCTGAATTTGTTATGGAACAAGATAATTATAAGCTCAACAAATTCATGAGATTTCAAGTGTTATTACTAGTATGTAGAACTATCTCTAAATAAAGTCAATGATTATTAATTTTAAATCCTGAGTGACTGTTGCAAATGAATCATCCATAATATACATTTCGATATTATAAATTGATTAAAACAGCTTAATTGCTGAAGATATCATGTGCTTACAATGTATATTTTTGCTCCATTGATCTAACAAGGATCCCTATTGTAAATGTTAAATCGCCAGAGTAGCACTTGTGTATTTTCATTTCTGGTACCACCTTTGTGTA
>PVHP010001166.1:60868-103265 GCA_004024765.1 Zapus hudsonius
GAGAGAGAGAGAGAGAGAGAGAGAGAGAGAGAGAGAGAGAGAGAGAGAGAGAGAGAGAGAGGGCCACCACCTTGTGGGTCTGGCTTATGTGGGTCCTGGGGAATTGAACCTCGGGCCTTAGGCACTAGAGGCAAGTGCCTTAACCGCAGAGCCATCTCTCCAGCCCTATGAAATCATTTTGTCTAAAATTAATGTATTAGTAGCTTTAAATTTTCTTGCCTTACCTCTCAATTTTATTAGCATATACTTGCTATTCAAAATAATACAAATATCTCCTTCTGGTCTCCTTATTTTTTCCAAGTCGTTCTGTTTCTACATCCAAGTCTTATTTTTATTGTATTTTTTAAAGCTATATTCCACTAATGAGAAAAAAATGTGTTTTTCTCAGCTGCACATTTTTATTTAATATGATAATCTGAATTACCATCCAGTTGCCTGAAAATGACATCATTCCATTTTCTTTATTTATTTATTGGTAAATAACAAAATACATATTTTATATACAACTAAATAAATAAAATAATTTATTCTCATTATGAATTGTTGATGAGCATATCGGCTTACTTCATAACTTTCCTATTTCTCAGAGATAATTGTGTTGTGTGATGAGATGAAATGTCAATATTTCATTTGTATTTTTTGATTTCTAAGTATGTTGAACATTTTAGAAATATAATGTTGCTGGTACTTTTTGCATCAGAAGTTATTGCTCAAATCATGTACCAATACATTGCTTGGATTACTTAAATTAATGTTAATTTATTAAACTCCTTTATAAACTTTATATATTTTGGATATTACTGCCCTGTCAGAAAAAAATATTTTGCAAGTACTTTCTCTATTTCTTTAGCATGTCTCTTCAACTTATTAGTACTTTTGTTTTCATTTAAGGTGCAGAGGAATTTTAATTTAATTCTGTCCCAACTGTTGACCTGTTTACTATTTTCTTAACAATTAGAGTCATATTTGTGAATGCAGTGTCTATGTCTATAGCTGAAGTGCTTTTCTAAAGTTTTTTTTCTAGGAATTTCAAAATTTCATATATTTTAATGGTCTTTCATCCATTTGAATCTGTTTTAAAGGAAAGATATCTATACTCATTCTTATTTGTATCAATAACCAGTTTTCCATCACTGTTCTAAGAAAAGCTATTTTTACCCATATGCTTACGTGCCTTTCTCAGAATGAAGGGTACATCTGGGATAATTTATTTCTGAGTCATCTATGTGATTATGTTCTGCCAGTCTCTACACAGCACTGATGTAAGATGTGACATTTTCTTTTTCGTGAAGGGCTCTGCAATGTAATTTGAAGCTTAGTTTTGTGCTATCTTCAATATTTCCCTCTTTACTCATTCCTTTCCCACTGTATCCTCATAATCGATAACAATACTTTGTCTCCATCCATTTAATCCTTCCCAATCTCATCAGTTTCTTTAAAAAAACTCACTATTTAGTTGGGAGCTATAAGTGAGAATGGATGTTATTTATGTATCACATTTTTATTCCTTCATCCATTTATGTTCAACAATTTTGATAGTAAACCTTGGTGCTTGTGACTAGTGCTGACAGAATGACAGAAATCTAAATGCTCATGGCGTAGTGATTTGAGAAGTAGGGCTGGTATATCACATGATGTTTTTGTTGTATATGATATTTTTATTTTTAAGGGATTTCCAGAATACTTTCTCTAAAGGCTATGCTAATTTACACTCTCAGTAAGAGTGTATACATATTTTCTTTTCCATTTATCCCCACCATCATTTGTTAAATTTTTCACATGATGTCATATCTGGGGTGACATGATGTAAGCAAATCATTGCTTACATTTCCCAGACAAAAACTATTTCTGAAAAAAATTATTTTGAAAAACCTCAAATAATGGTATTATTCCTTTTAAGATGATATTTTGACTACATTTATATTTGCATTAAAGGAGACCTTCTTTCTGGTCAGATGACTTAAGGTGTAATTGGAGCTCAGGGGCATGTGAGATATTATTGAATAATTTGTTTGTTTTCTTCCCCTCGGGTAGTCATACCATGATTTGATGCTTATTTAGGGTTGACTCAGAGATCAATAAAGTTTTTAAGGTTTTCTTCATTCTTTAATAATATATCTATATTATATATATATTATTATATATTATATTATATATATAGGTTATCTCAAGTGGTCTGTTCTAGTTCGAAAATTCCTTCATATGTGTACTCAGTTTGACATTCTTGGTCTTTTTATTTCTTTAAAAGAATACTAGGTTTTAGGTTTTGGGCTTCAAAATTTCTTTCTGATTCTTTTTCTATATATTTGTCTCTGCATTAAATTTATTAATCCCTTCTCTCTCATTCCTAGTGTGGTTAAGTAGTGTTAAATAGTCTGCATTCACTTATATTACACTGCTTCATCAAAATCAACTTTGTCACTTACTTTTCTTTTAGTTTCATTTTTATTTTGTTCTTTGAGATATATTTTTGAAGTTTTTTATGCAGGCATTACCTTATTTTATTTTCTCATGTTTCGTGCATCTCTTTATTGGCATTTATGAATCTGGTTGCTCAATACAGTGATTGAAGTGTAACTCAATATTATTTTTCTATGAATATACATACATAGATCTAGAATCTTGATTATGCGTGTGTTCTGATATCATTAAGTCATTAACAAGATAAAAATCGATAAGCAGGAGCTTTTAGTTTTATCTCCCTTTAAATATGAAGTATTGGTAGTATTCAATTATAATGGTTTTTATAGACTCTTTAATATTTAAAAATGAAAAGTATTCAAATAAAATACTAATTTTTTCTAGTTAAATATAATTTTGAAATACTATGTGAAATTTTGAAGAATTAAGATACATTTATTGTATTCTTAGGATGATTCTAGAAGCAATAAAATGTGAAAAAAAATAAGTGTTGAGTGGGGCTGGGACAATGACACTTCAGATAAGATCACTTGTAGTAAAAAACTGAGGGCCTGCAAGCACCTAGGGCCATTTGATTTTGATTCTCAGCAGCTGTGTACATATCTGTGTGTGTCCATGCGCACCTATAGCCCCAGTTCTATGACAGACTTAGAAAAGGTAATTAATGGGTTTGACTGGTTAGCTAATCTGATAAAAAATGATATGTTTAAATACATAAAGAAGTTCTATGTCAAGGAAATATGTTGGAAGTGATAGATGTGGACACCTCACATTCTCTTCTAGCATGCATATGCAATTTTACGCATCTGTGTACATATATGCATATATTATATATAAACTACATATACACAACATGCACATCTAACACACCACACATACTATGCACACACCTACATGCAAAAAATGTTAAGGGATAACTATATATGAATGCATTACCTTTCATGTTATTTCTGTCCAAATAATATTGTTTCAACAAAGGAAAATCCAATTATAAAATAATATCAATGATTTTTTCTGAATCTTTCTGAACTTCATTAATATAAATTTTTATACAAAATGTCTATTTTACTGGTTTTTAAGAGTAATTATTTAAAACATTTTTAAATATTATATCGTATTTTAACAATTAGCTATTCATAAATCTTATACATCTAATTTATCTTGATGATTTTGGATGCATAAATTAACCAAATACTAGCGATATAACACTGATAAGCATACATAAATAAATAGAAATTAATCCATAAAAACTACACAAACATCTTACTGTAGAGCAATACCTTCAAGGCACTCTGTTGAAATACTTTATTCTCTTTTTTCTCTAGGACATTTCAGCCCGAAATAAAACATAATACATAATATATCTCCCTGTGACTGAGAAATGCGACATCTAGGCAATATCAATTGTGTTATGTAATTCACTAAACCCGCCCTTAACATATGTTTTCTGTGACTAACTTTTCCTCATATAAATGGTAGTTATCATGACAAAGGTGGACTCCAAGCTCAGCTTTACTACCAATTTCTGTGAAATATCCCAGGTACCCATTTACTTTGCTGAACTTCACCTGCCTTTGCTGTTTTCCAAGACGATTTTCTCCAGCTCATCTCTATCACCCTTGGACCTAAAATATGGTTTTAGAAAAAAAAATATTCTTTGGCTTCTTTAGGGTGCAGAGGTTATCTGAAAAATATTCACACAGTTTTTCTCTGTTCTGATTTATGTTTTCACATTTAATGCCAGTTCAGTGCTAGGCATATATCACACCCTCAGCACACATGGCTTGAATAAATAAGAGTGGAAAATGAGTCAGAAATGATGTTACCACTCTCCTGTTCACTTGTGTTACATCAAACTATACTTATTTTCTGTCCATTTTAGACTCATCTTAATTTATGGAAATATACATAGAATATATATTGGGAAGAGGTGGCATGTTTCACAGTTTTAAAACACCATTTGTGTTTGGGATTTGTTAAGTCTAAAGAGAAAATGTAAATTGTTAAATCTCTGGAGGAATTATTTTAGAAAATGAGTCTGATGTGTTTAATCTGTATACATATTTTCCTGATTAACAATCACTCATATGTTTTAGTCCTCAGTTCCAGATACTGGTCTCAGCAGTTTTACATAAAACTATTCATCTTTCTAATAATCATTTAAGGTATTTGCTTATAATATCTTCATTTTTCTCACCTGAGACCCTTGAAGCTTATACGTCACAAAGTCCCAGAGAGAGTTTGTGTTTTGAGTCCACTCTGCTTTAAGCTTAAAATTGTTTTTCCGTTCCTGTTTATATAAAAATATGAATTTTTAATCATACTGTGAAAGATTTCAGATACTAAATGGAAATTAAGTAATAAAAGCTTTTGGATAATGGAAAAGAAAACACGCAGCTTACATGCTACCAAAAAATGTGGGTACCTCCGATCAACTAATTTGTCTATGCAATTTCAATAAAGTCAGTTTGTCAGGCTTGTCTGTGTAGAGGCATGATGTTCCAACTATTCATTGGTCCTTCTGCTTAATTTTGGACACCACTGAATTTTTATCACTTTTGTTGTTTTATCATTTCCAGAATAGAAGAGTTTGCATTATTTTTCATTTAGTAATATGTATTTATGATTTATTCAAATCACTTTACATTTCCTAAATTCATTTCTTTACTAAATAATAATGCATTGTTTTAGCATGACAATCTATCCTTTACCACTTAAAGCTATTTAGATGCACCCTATGTTTCAAAAATTATGGACATATTTATTTTGAATGCAGGGGCAAAATTTGTGTGAACATAGTTTATAAACCCTTTTGGTAACTAGCAAAAAAAGAATTGTTGGAGGCCAAACTGTCTAACACAGCATCTCCAACACTCTGCCTTCCTGCCAAAAAATACCTGAGTTTCTGCTACTTCACATGTGCACTGGAATTTGGTGGTTCTAAGCATTCCATTATTGCTATAGTCCTCATTGTCACTTTGGTGAACTATAATGACATCTGATATGCTTATGCACCATTTTGCATATAGTTTTTTTCCTATGAAGAATATTGCCCCATTTTTAATACTTTTGTTAAAAAATAGTTGCATATTTTGAATAGCAGTTTTTAGATTTTTTTAAGTGTTATACACACCGTGGCCTGTCCTTGGGTTCTTTCCTGTGACTTTCTTAGAACACTGATTTTTAGATGTGGGGAACATTGACTAGATTTTGAGTGTTCTCACACTAGCCAGAGAACCATCTATAGTGGCAGCTACCAAGTAGAAGCCAAAACTCACCCAAGTAGATGCATGAGGGTTTCAAGACCTCAACTGTAAAGGAGAGTTCTAGCATGCCCTCCAGCACTCAGGAAGCATTGGGGAAGAGGGCACAGAGAGAATGTAATAGCAGCAGGTGTGTAGGCTTACAATGAGGTGCTGTGCTCCAGACATACACTCACTAGTGTGTATTCATGACCCACAGTGGTTACCAAAGACCTTTACTGATTTGAAACTTTTAAATTTTTGACATGGAGGGCAGAGGAGGACAAAATGAATGAGACGACAGAATAGAGGAATGACTTCCTCGAAAGAGGAAGGTGCATAGCTGATGATGTTGCAGGGGAAGGAGAAAAAGAGGAGTCAGGGATGGGAGGGTGATGTTCATAAAGTTCTCAATTAAAATAAACTAGTCTAACATATCAATTGATTTGTTATAGTACCTGTGTTTCAATATTGTACTTAAAATGTTTTGTGCTGTTTTGTGTTGTTTCAATGACTGTTTTTTTTTCTTTATTGTTCATAATGAGTTACATTGTTTAGTGGGCCAACCATGAGTTGTTATCCCCAATTCCCCGTTGCCCCCCTTCCCAATCCCCAGTCAGCTGGATATCCTCCTTCATGGGCCGTCTGGATCAGTCTTTGTGGTAGGGGACCATGGATAGCTCCTTCTTCAGCGGGGCTCTCATGTCCCAATGTTTTTAACATTATTCATCTTCCTTTTTTTTTTTTGTCTTTTTCTGCATCTCATTTGGACTTGTAGAGGCTGAAATGTTTACAACCTTTTTGTGAGATTCTAGACCCTGATTCAAAACCCTTTCTTGTCCCTGACTTCATATGCTGCTACACCTGTTGCTTCAGAGTCCCATCTTCACAGCCTGCTTGTTCATAGGCATGGATGGCTATGCTGACACACCTTTGGGTCCGTGTTCACAGAAACTAAGATGAAATGTGTTTCTCGTGCATTCCTTTGTTTGTTCCCCTTGATTCTCAACCTAACTTTCCTGGGCATATCGGAAGCAGGTGTGAGCCCAGATGAAGTGACTATTGGTCTAAATCCACAGTCTAGCAGAATCTTCCGCATTGGAGGATTTGAGCCCCACCTGATTACGGTTTCTATATGTGTATGCAATCTTCTAAATGACAGAGCTTTCATTCACTGAAAGTGCTTTATGGAACCTGCCACTCAAGGCAGATATATTAGACAGAAATCTCTCAATTCACATCCATGAAAAAGTATATTTCTTTTCTTGTCAAAAACATAGCTTTGCAGGTTATAGGAAAATAAATTGGAGAGAATCTTTGTGTGCTTTATTTAATCCACTATAATCTCTTTTTGCTGAATGCCTAACACATTGAAGTTTTTTTTATCTTTGCTTGCCAATAAACTTTTTTCTTCAGATTATTTCATTTAATAATAACTATAATTTATAGATTCTGAAGTGTGATAACGTCCTTATTATATTTCCATTTATGCAGACACATATTCTTTAATGTCCTCAGATGGTTGATTTTGTGTCTAAATTTGTGGAAATAATTACTGTTTTAAATATTTTTTAATTCCTATATATTTATTTTTCTAATATTCTGGATGTTTAAATCTATGATTTTTCTCACAATTTTTGGATAGTATGTCTTTTTAAGCATACATTTCCATTTTGAAAGTAATTTTTGAGCTATACCAAACTAACATGCTAACTCATAAGACACATCACTTATTTTTTCAGGTGTGTTTAATCTGTAGTGTTTTTATTCTTTATTTAATTTCCATATTCCTATTTACATATTTCATCTGTACTTTCCTGCCAACTCTCTTTGTAGTGATCCAATAATTTTCAGTCAGCCCAGAGAATATTAGCAATAATATTTTAAGTCCCTGAAATGATCATACCAGAACTATCTGCCATAATGAATCCTGGTTTGGATATTTACTCTCCTTCTTCAAACTGTGTTGTTTTTAACTCTGATTTTTGTCTCACAATTCCACTAATTTACTTAGTGAGAAGAAACGGTGTTAACTGGTTATTAGTAAAATTTCAGTGATTTTTTTTTCCTGGAGGGGGAGAAGTCAGCAGTGGTTCCCAGTACCTCCCTAATCTTTAATTTCCATTTTCAGAATTATTTCTATCATGAATCCATTATGAAGCACACATTACCCAGAAGAATTGGGGGAGGGATCAAAATCTTCCCCCATAGTGGAATGCTATTCTATTGGAGGACAATATATGAAGAAAATCCAGGGGCTATGTGAGGGGTAAAAGGAGGGTGGTGGGTTGGGATTATGGTCAAGTGGCAGACCATCCCATGCATGGAAACACAGCTTTGTTATCCTCCCAATCAGAACCTCCCACAAATCCTTCAAGCCTTCAATGCAAGATTGGGATTGCTTCAGCATCCAGCCTCATGATACTCGTGCTACTGAGTTCTCAGGCTCTCCAGCATGGACAAATCCATGGTTGGACTGCAGAGTCCACATTGTATAAGTCTATCTAATAAATGCCCTTTATAATATGTGTTCATTCTATTGATTCAGTCCCTTCAGACAGCCCCGATTAATACACCTTTCTTAATGGGAAAGACATTTCGGCAGGGTGAAGGGCTGGTATTTTTGTTGTCTCCCAAAGCAGGCTACACGTGAACTCAGATCTTTTGTATCCATGTGGCATAAATGATATGAATGAAAAGATTTTATATTTTTAAGAGGGAATAATCTAAGTAGGACACACAATAATTCCAAATTAAAATTATTTCATATAACCGACATTAAAACTGTAATATTCACATGAGGTTCTTCTAGTGGTCATTGAAATTAAAAGCTATGTGTTAAAAACTGAGACAATATTATCTAAGTATATTTTGGTTACTAAAGTTGGAAAGATATATAAAATATTCAAACATTTCTAATTCAATACTTTCATAATGTATATTGTGACACAGTATCTGAACTTTTATTTCAAAGACAATTACTTTAACCTTACCCTGTATCATAAATGGATATTTTAGATGTTAGTGGACATGTCAAGATGGTTGTAACAAGAGTAATTTACTTTATTAATATTTATATAGTATCTTGTCTTTACCTAAAACACAAACTTTTGATGACATTGTTTAATATAACTATTTTTTTCATTTCAAAACTGAAATTGTATTTTTGAAGGTCACACAAATATAAAATATAGTCATAATAGTAAAGAAAATGTAAGTGATCTTGTTTGCTTGAGAAATAAGATTTCCTTTGTCCAGATTTATCATCAGGATACAGTTATTTTATTGGCTCTTATTACTGTTTTCTCTTTACTTTGTGTTAAAACTCATTTGTTGGTTTAAATGGTGCTTTCAGAGGCAGTTAAGATCAACAAAGACCAAGGAAAGAAATAATGTCTCCAAAGAAGCCCCAGACAACACTTGGTCTCTTGGAGCTTCCTAGGGGACTTCAGAATTAAGAAAACACCAGGTAGCTCTTAAAATTGTCTAAAACTTTCAGGCTATGGCAGTGTGCCAAGAAAAAGAAAGTTTTAAAATTCAGTTTCCACTGGAAACATTTTGTTTTCTAATCTTTGAACATTTCATTGTCCATTAAAGTAGGCAGTGCCACATTTCCTTGAAACAATGTTAATAAGAATTTGATAAAAACCACATATCTAGCAGCCTTCAGTAAAAGAAATTTCTCATGTCCTCATCAATAGTAAAATTGTCGATGGAGAAAATAATCTCACTGATGAAGATGATACAGTTACCAGCACCTTCATCATCCCATTTTCTCAGGCGGCTAAATGTAAATTTCATTGTTACTTATATTTATTGACACAATTGGAGACAAAACAGTGAAAATAAGCCAGAGTGTTTTTGTGTAGATGTAACCAGTCATCTTTTATTAGTATTTACTGCCTCATCTACCTTCTCTGTACTTTTCTTCTTTCAATAATACACACATATTTTCTTAGAATTAAATAAAATATAGAATGATAGCATTCATTAAAGACAGGAAACATAGAAAAATGCACAGTGTAACAGAAAAAACATTTCTGTGATATATTTTTATTAAATACAATAACATCTAGATATTTTAAACAGACATTGAAAATAACACGGGAATTATTTTTGAAGGGAAAAGAGATGAGGAGAAAGAAAGGCCACAAAGACAGTAATGGATATGACTGTGATAATGGAAAATTATATTCATGCACAAAAAGGACATAATGAAACCCATTATCATGTAAAAATATATTGATAAATAAAAACACAAATTATTTAACTGGTGAAGAACTGTCTCATTTTCAGTACAAAGTATATTCTGACTTTCTTTTAATCATTATTTCTTTCTCAACGGCATATGTAAGCATAGAAAACAAACCAAAACATTAATTTTTTATGGTTTTTAATGTAATATTTTTATAGATTTGTCATTTTATTAACCATTTAATATTACAGAAATGCCGCTCTTCATGTTAACTTTGTATTTCCATTGAAATATTAGGTACCATTTTTAGTTTTCTTTTTCCTTACCTAAGTTGTCAATTCTTGTCTATTGTTTGGACATAAAATTCAATTATTTTAGTCTAAGTGCATTACATGTATTTGCATATGTGTAGGTAGAAGTACATTTATTTTTTTTAAATATCATTAGAACAGCATGTGAAGTTGAATGATATTTTGAGCATAGTTAATTATATTCAGTTATTTGTCAATCTATGTTTTTAAAATCAGGTCCATCTTCAGCTACAAACTAGAGAGAAATGTTAACATCTCAAAGTTCAAAGCAATTGTGCTGCGGTCAAGCCCAGTGATAACTGATGGAAGGTATATTTGATTACCACCAGGATATTAACATTTCTCACAGTAGTTGTTCAGTGCATGGCTGGTGTTATCATATTTTACATTGCAGGAAATACTGCTGTATAGATTATTTTTCCCAGAATAATGAAAGAAATATGTAGCAAGTCTACTTCTAAATCTTCTTATCTTGTTTGATCCCACCTCTGTGTTTTACATCACTATTCAAGTATGAAAAGTAAACAGGGTTTAAGATGTCGGCATGGGGGCAACTGTCAATAACAGAAGTACAACAGGAATTTCAGAACTGGGTCTCTGAAGTGTGAAAGCTGGTCTTTTCTCTAAGCATCTCTTTTATTTTCCCTCTTGTAATAATTTGCAGTGAGTCTGTTTTTTATGTTAGAGTCTATATGAAAATTATTAATTTTATATGAAAATCTAATGATAAATCACTCGTCCTTAATATTAGCTGTATTTTCTCCATGAACAACACACAGAAGTTAGGTGGAGAAATGGAGTGTAATTAGACTATATTAAAATGTTTCACTCATTCTCTTTGGCATTATTCTTTCTTGCTTAATCTAATGACATTAAATTTACCAGGTCCAAAAAATACACATCAGTTTTAGCATTCAATTAAAATAGGGCAATTCATATAAAATATTCATCATATTTTCCAAGTATAGACTCAAACATCTATATTAGGTGCAGTCATTATATATGGAAACGTAGTGCTGGGTAAACAACATGAGAGTGAATAGAATTGTGTCTTCTGTAAGAATGTAATTTATTGTCTGAATTTGCACTGTTTTCTTAGTGGTATTTGTGCCACAAATTATCATTAAGCCTATCCAGCATACTACAGTATTAAGTAGAAACATGTAAGCACACAATTTTTCACGTTGGCAAGTGGATGGAAAGTAGAAACACCTGGTGATAATAATCTTGCTTTTTTCTTTTGATTTATGAAAGACAGAAAGCCTTGTCCATGGCCCAGTGCACTTCCAAAACAAAACTGGTTTTTGAATTCTGCCAGGCTTTTATTCTTACACATCTGTGTGCAAGTTGAATATTGTGAGTGGTGAATGTGGCAGATTGAGAGGGAGGAGGAACAAATGAAAAATGCCTGATGGCCACCTGATTAATTTTATAAATATACAAAGAAAGATAATTTTGTTGTTTTACTTTTAGACTATTCCTGCAGGTGTTCATAAACATATACATCACCTCTCTACTGGTCTTTGACACTGTTTAAACAATGGACAAAATACTCACATATGGAGATGAAAATCATGTCCTATTTGATAATAAAAACTATCTGTGACTATGAATTTGCAGTTCTCTCGAACAAGACTAAATTGATTCTACCAATAAAGCTACAAATTTTGGGTTACTACCCCTGCTGAGTTGGAAATCACACAAGCTAAGAATGACAAGAGAACAATGCCACATTGGCTTTATTTGTTTGTCTCTCCCAAACTCACCAGTTACATAAACCAATCAATATACTCATTTGATAACTACAGGGAATAAGAGAGCTCAGAGTATACTGCTACCTGCATTTTATCATATGTGAACATTATGAATACTCTGTAGATTTTGTACAATATGATATTTGGCATGCAAAAAGGGGAATGACATGTATAAAGTGATTTATAGCATGCAAACATTTCTTCTCACTCATGGCAATTCTAGATTTGCTATGGGTGGGTTATGAATTCAGATTGAAATGACTTGGCCAGACGTACAAAATGGGTTATAAGAAACTTAAAGACTGTTGGATGTGAAAGAGGAAAAGAAGGAACACAGATGGAGGACTCTGTCACCAGATCTGACTTGTGTAGGTCACTCATTTATAACCCTTAGACCTTGCTGGGAAAACATCCACATTTGAGAGAAAGACTATGAAATGCCGCCCACCCAAATCATGTAGCAAAAGAGTACTGTTCAGGACTGTCATTTGAATCCTCTGTGATCAGGAAATATTTGTTCTCCTGAAGAGAATAATACATCAAATATTTTTTCCATGCTGAAGCCAAACACCACATGGTGGCTATATTCAGCTCAATGTCCAGCACCAATGTATGGAGTGATGTTCTGTCCACTAAGCCAAGTGACCTTTAAGAAGTGAAGACACCTCTAATGCGCCAGGTTGTTACTGTGTGCCTGCTCTGCAAAGATGGAACAAAGAATGTGTCAATCAATTAGGAAGCCTGGGAATTCAGAGCAGACTCTTCCCAAGCACTTAATTATGAAATCCACACAGTACAAATAGTTAAGGCATATTGACCCCAAGTATTTATGAAAATAAAATAATATAAAATAAAATTCTACCCTCCCAACAGTTCTTACCCACTGTTATGTGTTTGTGCACACATGTGTTCATATGTGGGCTTGTGTGTGTGTGTGTGTGTTTGCGTGTGTGTGCCTTTGTGTGTGCACACGTATGTGCGCACGTGCACAGTGACCAAGGCTTGCAGATGGAAGTATGAGGAAATCTTTCAGTTCACTCTTTTCAGTTCAACTCTTTGTGAGGAATTTGAGGAAGGATTTCCTTTATTTCATTTCCATGTTGTTTTTCTTTGTTGTCATAGCTTCAACTTTCTTCTATTTTCAATTTATTGATTTATTTGTGAAATTTTATTGAATATTTTATGAATAATTATATACATTGTATGAGCAAATCTTGTGATGTGCCCCCATTTCCCTCCTCTCTGTCCCCTGCCCACTGAAAGCTCTCCTCGTGCACATACTGGATCTGTCCATATGTCCATAAGTTAGGGGGTTATAAATTGCACCAGAGGTAGCCAGTTTTTTGTCTTCTCCCTTTGTGTGTTGGTCCTGAGGGGGTCCTGAGGGGGTCAATGTCTCTGGATATTCTCCCCCACCATGGCTCTTACACTGTCTCTGCCCCCCTCATCCACTCAGTTTCCTGAGTCATGGTAGATGAGTTTTTAATCTGTTTGATTGTAATCTTAAGTGTCTCTGGACTTGTGTTTTGGGTTGTGTTGGATATTGTTGGTGTTTGTCTCCATTGACCTTTCCTGGGTTATCTGACTTGCTCTGGTGATTGGTCTCCTGTTTTTCTCATCACTTTCTCATAGGTTTCATTTGGGGCCTGTGTGAAGGCCAGGGGTGGTTCATCTCCTGCCAGGATGTCAGCCATCATCCCATGTCTTGTTGGTGGAACTGGGTTGTACATTCCCAATTTTTGTACATTCATCAAAACTACACTACTATATAGTTTTGATGAATGTACAAAAAAGAGAAAGAATTGTAAGATAGTATAGAGAAATCTGTTCCCTGTCAGTCATTTCCTTGAAATTCAAGGGCCACTGGCCAGAACGTAGAAAGAAGCTTCTCATCTTGGACAGTTTCTATTGATGACTGCCTGACATGACAATACCATCATGCTCCTGGCATAATATTACGTGTCAAGAGTCTAGTAAAAATCCAAAATCTCTGTACTAGGATTTTTGAAGTCAAAAGTAGCAATGAGCCTGCTTCAATCATTCTTCATTCTATTAAGCCTTTAAAGCTCATTTTATTCTTTGTTATACAGTAATAATTTGAGAAGGCTCTCTCACTGCCTTCTGAAAAATGAAAACAGATTCTCCATTGGAGAGTGAGATCAGTATAAGTTAAATGAGACAAACATTGCTATTTTGGCAAGATTCTAATGGGTGTAGCCTCTCTGTAGCTCTCTGGTCTTGGGAATTTCCCCTTGGATCCTAGGCTCCTGATCACTACAAGATTATGCCAATGAATCCTATTTCCAGTGGAGGGTTCCTTGTCACTGAGTGCATCTCTGAGCCAATTGGTAAGCCTTTGATTACCCTCCTAGGTTTAGCATCAATGTTGCACAGATGAGCATTTCTTGAATTGCTGGTCTCTTCCATATAACGGTGTGTTCAGCTATCTTGTGACAACTGTCTATATTGTATATCAGTGGTCTCTCCTTTCTCCAAATGTCATTGATCAATTCCTCCTGACAACTCATGCAACACCTTCAACACCTTCCAGTGCTACACATGCTACCATCTGGGAGCTGGTTACCATTCTGGATCTAACAGGATCTCTTGGTATTGTTTGGTGACGCTCTGTGATTACTTCAGCAGTAGGGATTCACCTTAGGCCTGGTGTAGGTATTCAAGTTCTGTGACAGAAGTTTGATATGTTTTGAGGTCTTTGTGGATCTCTTTAATCAACAGCTCAGTGTGGGAAGGAACCAATAACTGGGACAGGGAGATGCAGGCCTGAGCATTTTTTCTTGGGGTCAGGCTTCCTCCCAATTTACTCATGGTCCCTCTTACCTAATTTTTTTAAATTAATGTTTGCAAGAGATGGATGTGAGACAGAGAGAATGGGAACACCAGGACCCCTATCCACTGCAACTGTACTCCTGATGCATGTGCCACTTTGAGGATCTGGCTTTATATTGGTTCTGGGAATGGAAATCAGGTGATCAGGTTCCTCAGGCAAGCACCTTAACCCCAAAGCCATCTCTCCATTCACTTATTCTTATTGTTATATTTTTTATACCAAGGTTGTAGATATATACCTTGTTCCCAGTTTTCCTGAGGGTCCTCCTCAATGGGGTTATTGGAATTTACTGTGGTTAATTAAGACCTTAGTTTTTTGCTGGGGACTGGCTATTCCTCAGGATTTTCCTACTCTCTCTGTTTCTACCTCTTTTTCCATAATGATACCTGAGTGAGGGCAGGCCTGTTAGTGGTCAGATTTAGTGGCAGTTTCCCTGGAGTCTCTGGATCTACTTCACTGTGTCCTGATTAACAATTGTCCGTTGCTTTTTCCCTGGAGCTGGTTGTCAGCAGATCAGTGTTTCTGGCATTGCTTCCTCTACACTGATTATTGCTTTTATAATGAAAATTTTGCAGTCACACTCTTCCATAAGGTTGAATTATTTATTTGATATTTGATGAGACATACAAATCTAATCTAAAGTCCACAAAATATTACTATCTTAGTCTTGAAAAATGTTCCATAGAGTATATGCTTGTAGAAATTTAATACTTCATGATTCACAACTGGTTGGTGTGATGGTTAAGTTTGTTTATCAACTTGATCTATGTAATAAACCATGGTAATCTTGGGCAGATCTCTGATCTTGCCTGCAGGAACCAGTGACAAAATCCTTTAGGGATTTTGGAGAAGGGAGGAGTTCCCTTCTCCAGAGTGAGCCCTTCCTCCCAGTGGGTGGGCCTTCCAAGGGGAATAAATGTAAGGAAGCTTGAGGAGAAGGAAACCCTCTTCCTTCCTCCCCAGGCTGCTGGTGCTTGTTCATGCCTTGCACTTGAATCCTGCTCTCCAACCTTTTCTGGACATTAGAACCCAGTTTCCTCAGCCTGACATCTTGGACTGAAGAGCAGCAGCTCCCCAGGGAGCCACCAGGCCTGCTGGGCTGGATTGGGACTGTTGAGGCCCCCATCCACGTGGACTGAACAGCTACTGGTTTCTTCACCTGTGGACCTGCAGACTGCTATTCTTGGACTGTCATAAGCTACACCAATAAATTCCCTTTCTAACACAATCTATCAATTCTGTTTCCTCTAGAGAACCCTGACTAATATAGTTGGTATACATAGAAGAAAATAACTAAACATATTCTATTTCCCATATGAAACTTTTCTAAGACTACACAGATATCTTCTTTTTTTTAATCTCCGTGCTTCACTTAAAATCCTATGCATATCCATGGATTTTACATATTTTTTTCTGCAGGCTTTGTTAGTTTCTGCATAGTTAGTAGTTCTGATGCTCTGTACTCAAAACATATGCCTTAGCTGGGTGTGATGTTGCAAACCTTTAATCCAAGCCCTGGAGTGTCAGATGTAGAAAGAGTACTGTGAGTTCAAAGCCACCCTGAGACAATATAGTTAATTCCTGGTCATCCTGGCCTAGAGCGAGACCCTAATTTCCCTAATTTATATATATATATATATATATATATATATATATATATATATATATATATATATATATATATATGACACATATTAAGTGTCAAGAGTCTATATATATATATATATATATATATATATATATATGTGTGTGTGTGTGTGTGTGTGTGTGTGTGTGTTAGCCAAAGTAAGTTTGTAAACATTCTTACTTTAATCTTTAATTTTTTTTGTCAAAATTTAAAGTGAATCCAACTGATTCTGAGTTGTATAGTCAATAAAGAATCCTTTGACTCTTGTCAGAGATTTAAAAAAAAGTCATATACTGAGAGACAAAAAAAATCCAAATTTTCACATGGACTTTATGTTACAGGATGATTTATTATAGCACCAAAAGAAACTTTACAAAGGAACAGCT
The DNA here is from genome assembly GCA_004024765.1 of Zapus hudsonius. Taxonomy (NCBI): domain Eukaryota; kingdom Metazoa; phylum Chordata; class Mammalia; order Rodentia; family Dipodidae; genus Zapus; species Zapus hudsonius. The sequence continues at coordinate 77,656 of PVHP010001166.1, forward strand.
TTTGAAATTTAATGGAAAAACCTAATCAAAATCACCTTAATCACTGAATAGAATATTGATTCTAAAGATCAAATATTGAAACAATAATAACATACAGATTACTCTGTTAATCCAGGTGGATATATTCGTTGCTCAGTGAAGAAATGTTTCAGTGGAGAATGCAAAACCTTTGATTATGTTTAGGAAACGGTTTTAAAGGAAGTGAGGACTGAATTGTTGGAACAGTTCAAAGGAAGGACACATCAAAAAACAAAAGCTTCTAGCTTTGTTTAAAAAGAAAAAAAAATCCCTGTTGCAATGACCAGGGAAGAGTATTTATTGATCTTGGCAACATAGGAAGCGAGCACCTGTTCTGTTTCAATGGTGTCAAGGTTGCAGTGTGTCTTAACTGAAACCCCCTGACGTGACTGGGCAAATATGTGAATCCACATGAATGATCCAAAACTGGAGAAATGACCCTAGAGATAATCTGTATGTAGAAGCTCATTAAATCATGATAGTTGGTGAGCATGCTTAGAGAAACAGTGTAAAAGAGCTGCTCTGGCCTTAGTCTTGATAAATTCCTGTGTTATGGTATCAGTGATGGAATAGGTATGAAAGGCCATTGGACAGGGTGAATGAAATACTAGGGCTTTCAAGAAAATCAGTCACAGAACCTAGGGAATAGTGTCTTTCATCTTTAAAGTAAATGACAAAACCTCTCAAATGACTCGCCCTGTCTGAGGAGATTGGATTGCTGCTGAGTCGATCAAGGTTAGCTGATCATTTAGTTTACTGATTTCAGAGAAATCATCAGGACCAGCAAACACTATGAAAGAAAGGTACAGAATGAAACCTGAAGATGTAAAAATGATAATAAGACCTTAGAGAACATTTTCTGGTTGCACTTTAAGTTGATTCAATAAGTTTTACTCATATCTTCTTTAATTATGTGTCATTTTATATATGTTGTGCTGTTTATGAAATCTAGCATTCTTTTTTAATTATATCTTTATTATCCATAATTAAATACATTGAATGAGCAAATAATGAGTTGATATCCCAATTTCCCTCCTCCCTGTCCCCAATCAGCTGGGTATCCTCATCCATGGGCAAACTGGATCAGTCTATGGGGTAGGGGGTTATGGGTAGACTAGGAGTAAACCAGGTTCCACCCTCCTTTGTATGTTGTTACTGAGGGGGCCATGTCTCTCTCTGGACATTCTCCTCCACCATGGCTCTTACAATCTTTCCATCCCCTGTTCCACTCAGTTCCCTGACTGATGAGTGTTAAGGCTACTCTATTGTTGACGTCTTTGGGGCCTCTATACTTCTGCTTTACAGGTCATTGGTCTCTGTCTCTCTGGCCCATCCTGGGTTGACTGACTGGCTGTGGTTACAGGTCTCTTGCTTATCCCACTACTCTTTTCAGGGTTCCATGTGGAGCCTCCAAAGTAGGTCTGGGGTGGTTCATCTCTTGCCAGGATGTTAGCTATCTGCCTTTAGTTCATTGGTAGGGTTGGAAAAGAAACACCTCTCTCGCTGTCTTCTGAAAAATACAAACAGAATCTCCCTCAGAGAGTGAGATCAGTATAGGTTAACTGAGATACAGATTTCTAAATTGGCTAGATTCTATTGTGAGTAGCCTCTTAAGCGCATTATTATCTAGATTTTAATTGTTTTAAGGGTATTGTCACATTTTATCAAAGGTGCATACTAGTGCTAATTTTGTGATATTATTGGAAGATTGATAACCTGAATAATAAACAACAAATTGTATTCAATTTCTTGAGAAGTTATTTTGCTCTTACATGTAATTAACCTAGTTATTTTCATATTTATTTTATATTTCATATTTTTAAAAACAAGCACCTTTCATCACTGATCTATCCTACCAGCCCCCTTTTATGTTTATATTTACTTTAGTAAATCATATTCATAATTAGAATTCCTTCCATCTGACTTCATAGCACATATTACTTTCCGGTATAATGTGCTACACACATTTTTAGTCAAACTCTCAAAGTATTAATGAAAATAGCTAGTTTAAAATATCATTAATTATGCAAAACAATTCCAATATTAAATTCATTCATTAATTCACATATATTCTAAAACTCTATGGGGATGTGTGCATAGTTCAGAATCTAATGAGACTTAATGAAATTTCTCCTTAGTATAGTTAGAACAATGTTCAAAGATTTTCACACAAAATTTGAGGACCAAAGGTATTACCTAAAAGCCATCCATTCATTGATAAGGATGATTATTGGAATTTTATTTCTTGTGTTTCATTTGACTTAATACTTTTCCTTTTTTAATAGGCACTGTTTTCAGGAACACATGGTATAGAACCTTCATTAATCTCTAGCTTATATTTCTAGCTGTCTCAATCCCATTTTAAATAACCTGAAATTTCAGACTTGATTCTGGGAAGACTACTACACTACTATGTAGTTTTGATGAATGTACAGAAAGAGAAAGAATGTATTGTAAGATAGTATAGAGAAAACTGTTCCCTGTCAGTCATTTCCTTGAAATTGAAGGGCCACTGGCCAGAACGTAGAAAGAAGCTTCTCATCTTGGACAGTTTCTATTGACGACTGCCTGACATGACAATACCATCATGCTCCTGGGCGTAATATTACGTGTCAAGAGTCTAGTAAAAATCCAAAATCTTTGTACTAGGAATTTTGAAGTCAAAAGTAGCAATGAGCCTGCTTCAATCATTCTTCATTCTATTAAGCCTTTAAAGCTTATTTTATTCTTGTTATACAGTAAAACACAGTCTAGATTTTTAAAATGAGAAGTAAGATCATTCAAAGGACATCAATTTAATTACATTTTAAGAGAAACAAATGGGGACTTCTTCTAAAAATGAAAATATTATATATATATATATATATATATATATATATATATATATATATATATATATATATATATATATATATATATATATATATATATATATATATAATATATCCATATTATTTGTTATTTTCTCAAATCAGTGGACATAAGAATTTTAGCATTTCAACAATAATACATTATACTAACTGCATATATTTACTATCATATCAAATTTGCTAAAGTTTTCTGGTACTATTAGTAATGTTTAAATAATGTTACTTATAAATCATAGGTAATACTGGAAAGCGCTAGGATGAAAGAATGGTTAGTGGTTTGATTTGAACTTAATTTGATGGCAAAACAGGTCTAAATGACAACATTTTTTGATTGTATATCATGCCATTTACTAAAATATAAGAGCAATTAGCAAGTCAGGTTAAAAACAATATAAAGGTAACTGGATAGAGTTGAAGTAAAAAGATAATATAGAACATAAATTAAAAACTTGGAACCTTTTTCTTTTTTATGTATTGTCCATAAAGAGTAACTTTATTTAATGGGCCAATAATGAGTTGTTATCCCCTGTTCTCCAATGCCCCTCTTCTCTATCCCCACTCTACTGTAAATCCTCTTCAGTGGGCAGTCTGGATCAGTCCTTGGGGATGGGGACCATGGATAGCCTAGGAGTCATCCTGGTTCCACTAGCCATAGTATGTTCTTACTGAGGTGATCAATGTCTCTGGAAGTTCTCTCCCACCATGGCTCTCACCATCTTTCTGCCCCCTCTTTCACTTAGTTCCCTGAGTCATAGTGGGTGAGTATCAAGGCTGTTTATTGTTGAGAACTTAGGGGTCTCTGTACTTCTGGCTTTAGTTTGTGTCGAAAATCATTGGTGTCTGTCTCACTGGCTTATCCTTTGTTGACTGATTGGCTGTCACTATGGGTCACTTGTTCATTCCATCATTCTTTGTGGGGTTCCATATGGATCCTCCATAGTAGGTCTGGGGTGGTTCATCTCTTTCCAAGATGTCAGCTATCAGCCTACAGTTCATTGGTAGGGTTGGATGAGCCACAGCTCTCTACCTGCATTCTGAAAGATACAAACAGAGTCTCCAATGGAGAGTGAGATCAGTATAGGTTAACTGAGATACACATTTCTGAATTAGCTAGATTCTATTTTTAGTAGCCTCTGTGTCAATCACTTGCATAGTCCATCTCTCCTTGGGCGGCCAAGAGTCCGGCTCACAGTGTATATCACCCTAAGTCCCCAGTTCCAGTTAAGGGCTCCCCCTCACTAAGTGGATTATTTGGCCAAATTAAAAGCTGTTTATTGTCTCCCCCAGGCCTTGGCTCCTCCATTGCACAAGTGCTCCTTTCTTGGTTCACTGTTCTTTCCCAGTAGGAAGTGTGTTCAGCCTACTCATGGTGGCAGACTGTGTTTCATGCCAGTGGTCTCTGTTTACTCCAGCTGTCATTGACCAGCTTCCCCTGGCAGCTTATGCAGTGCCTTCCAGCACTACACTAACTGCCATCTGGGGCCTGGTTACCATTCTGGACCTGGCAGGGTCTCTCAATGCTGATAGATGGCTTTCTGTGGTTTCTTCAACAACAGGATCTCACCTCAGGCTTGGGATGGGTAATCAAGAGCTTTGACAAAATACTGTCTTGTTTTGTGGACCTCATAGGTCAACAGCTCAGTGAGGGAATGACTCTGTGATTGGGACCAGGAGTTGCCAGAATGATCAGTTTTTCACAGGGTTAGACTCTCTCCCTTTCTATTCTCAGCCACTCTTGCCAGAAGATGCCCACTCCATGCTCATCAGGTTATATTATGCACATGAGGATTTTATGATTTTGACCAATTTTGGTTCAACTTCATGTTTAAGTCATCCCCTCCCCCCATTTCTTACTCCTCTTTCCCAAACTCTCACTTCTGATAGTTTTTCCTAGAGTTCACTGTTATCCTCGTTAGGAACCACCTATGAGGGAGAATATGTGGCATTTGACTCTCTGTTCTTTTGAGTGTTCGCTTAGTAAGATCTGCTCCAAGACAGACCAGATTTTTCTAAATTGCGATATGTCATGTTTCCTTTCAGCTGAGTAAAATTCCATCGTGTAAATATTCTACCGTTTTTTTATCCATTCCTCCATGGATGGGCATTTGGGTTGATTCCAATTCTTGGCTATTATGAAATGAGCTTCTATAAATATAGTTGTACAAATATTTCTACATTGAGATGTGACATTTTGCGGGTAGATGCCTAGTAGAGGGATAGTTGGGTCCATTGTTAGTTCTATGTCTATTCTGTTCAGGAGTCTCCCTAGTGCTTTCCAAAGTGTTTGAACAAGATTGCAATCCCACCAGCAGTAAATGAGGGTTCCTTTTTTCCCGCCTCCACGCCAGCAATTATTGTTGTTAGTTTTCTTTATGATTGCCATTCTGACTGCAGTAAGGTGGAATCTCATTGTGGTTTTGATTTGCATTTCCCTGATGCTTAAGGGTTCTGAGCACTTTCTTAAGTGAGAAAAGGCCATTTGTGTTTCCTCCATTGAGAATTCTCTTTTGAGATCAGTGCATCATTTTGTGAGGGGGCTGTTTGAATTTTTATGATGTATTTTTTGAGTTCTCTGTAAGATCTGGAAATTAGGCCTCTGTCTTAGTTTTAGCTGGCAAAAATTATCGCCCAGCTTGATGGGGGTCTATTGGCTCTGAGTATGGTATTTTTGTCTGTACAGAAGATTTTTGAGCCTGATCAAGTCCCATTGATTAAGTGATTGTTGCACTTCCTGGGCTGCTGGAGATTTGCTCAGGAAATTTTTCCTTCTCCTATCTTATGTATAGTTCCTACTATTTTTTTTTCTTCCAGGGTGTTCAGGGTTACAGGATTTATATTGAATCTCTGATTCATTTGGATTTGATTTTTGTGCATGGTGAAAGGAGTGGCTCTATTTTCATTTTTTAATATTTGTTTATCCAATTTTTCCAGCAGCATTTGTTGAAGATGCTATCTTTGGCCCAGCATACATTATTGGCACCCTGTCAAAGATCAAATAGCAGAAGTTACTTGCATTTAAACCTGGGTCTTCAATTCTTTTCCACTTGTCTGCCTGTCTGTCTTTCTGTTTTTATGCCAGTGCCATGCTGTTTTAGTTACTATTTTTTAGTATGTTGAAGTCAGGCATGGTGATACCTCCTGAGTAGCTTTTTTAAACTTAGAATGGTTTCAAATATAGGAGGTCTTCTGCCTTTCCAAATAAATTCTGAGATTATTTTTTCTATGTCTGTGAAGAAAGAGGTTGGGATTTTTATTGGCATGACATTGAATACGTAAATTCATTTTGGCAGGATTGCCATTTTTACTATATTTATTCTCCCTATCCATGAGCATGTAATATCGTTCCATCTTATCACATCCTCCTCTATTTCCCTCTTGAGTTTCAATATTTTCCTTATATGAGTCCATCACAACCCTGGTTAGTGATGTTACAATGTATTTGAATTTTTTGAGGTTATAAAATACAGGAAAGTCTCTCTGATGTCTTTTTCTTTATGCATGTCTTGTACATATAGAAATGCTACTTATTTTGGTGTATTAATTTTGTATCCTGCCACTTTGCTGAAGGCAATAATCACCTTCAAGAGTTTACTTATACTATTCTTTGAGTCTGATATATAAAGGATCATTGAATCTGCAAAGAGGGATAGTTTAATTTCTTCCTTTCCAATTGTGTCACTTTGATGTTCTTCTCCTGTCTTATCACTTGTGCTAGCACTTCAAGCAGTTGCTATAGTGGAACACCTGTCTTGTTTCTGAATTGAATGGGATTTCCTTGAGTCATTCTCATTGAGAATGATTTGTGCTTTAGGAGTTTTGTATATTGTTTTTATTATGTTGAGGTATAGGCTGTTATATTCCTATTCTTTCCAGGGCTTTGAATATGAAGTGGTGTTGAATTTTGTCAAAAGCCTTCTCAGCATCTATTGAGATGACCATGTGGTTTTTATGGTTGAGGCTATTAATGTGGTGGATTACATTTATCGACTTGTGTATGTTGAGTCATCCCTGTATCCCTGGGATGAAGCTAACTTGGTTAGGGTGAATAATATTTTTGATGCAGCATTGTACCAATTTCCTAGGACTTTGATAAGGATTTCTGCATGCAAGTTCATCAGGGATATGGGTCTGTAGTTGTCTTTTCTTATTGTGTTCTTGCCTAGTTTGGCAATTAGGGCAATGCTAGCTTCATAGAAGGAGTTTGGAAGCCTTCCCTCTTTTCTATGCTTGTAACAGGCTTCAGAAAGAGTGGTGTCAGTTCTATGATGAAGGTTTGGTAGAATTCATCTTAGAAACCATCTGGTCCTGGGCTTTTCCTTTTGGGAAGGATTTTGATTACATTTTCAATCTCTGTGGATGCGATAAGTTTATTTAATGATTTTATCTGCTATGGGCTTAGCTTTGGTAGTTGGTAAGTGTCCAAAAACTTATGCATTTCTTTCAGGATCTCTAATTTTGTGGAGTAGAGGTTTTGGAAGTATGACCTGATGATACTTCCAATCTCTTTGGGGTCTGTTGTGACATCACCCTTGTCATTTCTGATTATGCTGATTTGGGCTTTCTCAGTTCCTCGTTTGATTAGATTGGCCAGGGGTTTTTCAATCTTATTAACATTTTCAAAGAACCAACTTTTTGCTTTATCTTTTTTTAATCATTTTCAACATATTTCCAATTCATTAATCCCAGTTCTGTTCTAAATTATTTCCTTTCGTCTTGAGCTCCTAAGTTTGGATTTTTCCATCTGTTCCAATGACCTTAGATTGGTGGTTAGCAGGTTGATTTGAGACCTCTCTGTCTTTGTTATGAAGTGATTGATCGAGAGCAGCTACTTGCATCTTGGACAATTGAAGGAAATAGTAATTGTAATTTTCATACTTTAAGAAAATACAATTCTAGGAAAAAGATTTTTACAGAAGCAAACAAGGACAAAATGGCTAATTATTGCTTAGGATAATTGGTCTACTATAGATGTAAAACTCTTTCATTTTGACATGAAAAGTTTGGGGAAATGAGAAAAAAAAGGTTGACATTTTAATTTGTAGAACACAATATTATTGTTTTAAAATATTGCATATATTTATTCTTATTCTCTTATATCTAAGACATTATGGGGAGAACGATAAGGAAGGAGAACAAAGGAGAAAGAATGAATGAATGAGAGCCATATCAAGAGAGATCACCAACTCTGTTTTCATTGTGACATAGATGGCATAATATTTTGTTTTAATATTTATTTTCCATTTATCTAGTACATTCCCCTTCAATTCACTTCTCAAATATCAAAGCATCTTCCTATCTCCTTCATTTCCCTTCTTTGGAGGCTTAACATCTTATGGTTATTTATTTTTCTTCTTAATATTTTCCACTAATTACAAAAGAACTATTTTCCTAAAATTGATGTTTACTATGTCTTCTCATTATTTTGTATCACATTAAATAAGTCTGTAAAGTTATATGACTGATTTTAAATTCCTTTGTGAAGGTAAGGTGTGAAAAATATATTCTTCATTTACATTTATCTGGTAGTTTTAATGTCTGTAGAATTTTTCAGCACTTAAGTTACTTGTGACTTAGTGTTTGTGAGCTTCAGCAATACTCAGTTGTCTATTACTTATAGTACTAAGGTTACTGACAGGTGTGACCCTTCTTCACTGATTACATGGGTGCAGGGGGATTAAATTTAGGAACAATCAGGCCCTCTCCGGAACTCTTGTTTGCATATGACAAGTGGCATAACCCACTGAGCCATTTGTTATAAACCCACTTTGTTATTTTAATACATTGTCTTGCATGCCCTCTCTTCTCTCATTCTCTCTCTCTGTAGCATGTGTGTGTGTGTGTGTGTGTGTGTGTGTGTATGTGTGTGTGTATGTAGTATGTGCTATCTTTGGAATACTGTGTATGCATGTGTGTGTGTGTGTGTGTGTGTGTGTGTGTGTGTGTGTGTGTGTGTGTAGGATATATGCACTTGTGTTTGCAGATGTGTATGAGGCATGCACATGAGCAGATGCCAGAGAACCATGTTGTGTTTCTCCTCTTCATCTCCTGTTAGCAAGTATGTTGAAATGGATTCTCACTGATTGTGGAGATTGTCATGTTTTTTGATTCCCAGCAATTCTCTGTGCTGTGTCCCCATGGAGACATGTGAGAACAAACACAACTGCTGACATTGTTGTTGTAGTAGCAACCTGAACTCTCCTGGGTTATTGTGATTCTAAGGGAAGTCTCTGACATGTTGATTCCCCCCTGTTCAGGATCTTCAATCTTTAAAAAAATGCTTTCTACCTTAGTATGCACTTACATGGGGATCAAAAGTTAAAATTGTGTAAAGAACTAAATGTCCTTTCCCTTATTAATGTCACCTCATTCCCACTTTTTTTTTTCCTTACTCCACTGGTGCCCATTGATTTGAGATAATCTCCCAAGCTAATTTCTGTGTTTTCCTTCATTTTTCCTATATGAAATATGAACATATTTTAGTATTTATCTTAATCATAAAAGTAGTTTCATCCTATTATAGATGCTCATTTTAAAATGTATTATTCTTCCTTACTTCCAGCTATATCTCAAGAATAACTCCTTGGGAGTTTCAGTACAGAACTTCTATTATTTTATCATTTTCATCATAACAAATATTCAAGAGAATCTTCCTGAATCATTTTCATTTTCATATATTGGGAAATTTTGGTTAATTCCAAATACTGAGTTATAATGGAAGAAGCCCAAACATGTGTTTTTTGGCATCATGGGGACATTGTAGGAGAATGAAGAGAGTAATAATCAAAAATATAGGTCAGAAGGTAAACATGCTTTATTATTTAATGATATTTTCAGATTTTTCTTCTTCAAGAGCTATACTCATTTTATTTTCTGCAGGCAATGTATAAAGGGGGCTGTTTTCCCACAGCCATACTCACAGAATGTGCTGTCAAAGTTACTAATTTCCCAGTCTGATAGTTGACTGTCTCAAGGCACTATTTTGTATTGAAAATTTTTTGAGATAATCATAGATATACTCTGAGTCTTGAGACATCTCAGAATACAGACATCTTGTGTTCTATTTCTCAGTTTTGCTAGATGGGAAAAACATTTTGCAAAACTATAATAAATATCTCAATCACTATATTGACATTTTAAAATTCACTAATCTCATACAGTTATCTGAATTTTACTTTCACTCTTCAAGTTCATATTTCATTGAATATGGAGCTATCAAAAAGTAGTATATGGCAAGGCATGGTGGTGCACGCCTTTAATCCCAGCACTTGGGAGGCAGAGGTAGGAGGATCACCATGAGTTCAAGGCCAGCCTGAGACTACATAGTGAATTCCAGGTCAGTCTGGGCTATAGTGAGACACTACCTGGGAAAACAAAAAAAAAGTAATATATGCATATATTCTATAATAAAATTATAAATATAATTTATATATGAATAGTAGCTTTACCACCTCTTGCCTCCCTCATGGTGGGAGCTTTCTGCACTTCCTCCTCTTTCCTCTTCTTAATCTAATAAATCTCCCTAAACATACATACATATATATATTATTATATATATTAAGGAATATATATATTCCTTAAGTGTGAGTTTAGAGTGATTCATGAATCCATTTTTTATTTCTATATTTTCTTTGTATTAAGTAGATTTCCAATCATGGATCACAATTCACTTATCATTTCTCCATGTGAAACATGCCTATATTAAAAAGTTTCAGGTGTAGCAATTAAAACAAATAAAGCTTACATCAACACTCAGAGAGGATTTTGTTTCTTGTAAACATGGGTTGTTTATTTATTAATCTTTCATTTTGGTGAAGTGTCCCATAGTACTTTTACTTTGAAATGAAATGTTTATAGTTTTATGAAAAATAAAAGTGTTGTGGACTAGTTATACAACAGTACATTTCCATCTGCAAAGTGTGGTGGATCTTATTTCTCTGTTTCACTGTGTTTCATTTGTTTCCTGATAGATGGTCACAGTATATCTTTGTAGCTTTAATCTGAATTTCCCTGATGGCAAATTATATTCAACATCTTTTGTTTGGTACTGCCCATCTGCATAGACTTTTGAGTGAAATGCCTGTATATAATATTTTACTTGCGTTCTAATTTAATTGTTCTTTTTAATTTTATTGTTATTGTTTGAGAAGATTTTAATAGTCTAGATGAAAGTCTTTTGCCATATGAAAGCTTTATAAATGTTTTAAGCCCATCTGTAGCTAGTCTTCATATTCTCTTTATATGGAACTTCAACAAACAATAACTTTTATTTTTATGATGTAAGCTTTTTCTTCTATGGAAAATGCTTTTTAAATATTATGTCATTAACAATTCTAAACAGAGAAATCAAGACTTTATGTATTTTCATATTATTTGGTTTTTATATGTTTTAATACATATTATATTTAAAATATTACTGCTGTTGACAATTTTGTATGTAACTAACTTTTGATTGAAAATGTAATAAAAAAGTTAACACTGTGTAGGGTGATTGAATTTATTTCTAAAATTAAAAAAAAAAAAACATTGTGTTGGGGAGATTGCTGAGTGGTTAAAGGTGCTTTCGTATAAATCCTATCTGCCCTAGTTTGAGTACCCAATACCTAGTTAAAGACAGCCGTACAGGGTGACAAGCACATCTGGTATTTGTTTGAGTTGTAAGAAGCTCAGAAACTCTCTCCTAAGTAAATGAATAAATAAATTTTTTAAAAAGTAGTTAAAAATATGGAACTTAAATAATGGGAAATAATATTACCTAAAAACTATAAATTTCATACACTATAAATAAACTAAAATAATTTATACCCATTTTCAGAAAAATCACCTAAAGAATGCACCCAAGCTGGAGACGAACCACCTCAAACTCACCATTTAGAACCCCAACAAAACTTTTGCTTGTGGGATGACAAGCAAAAGAGCTATTCCTACATCAAGGCAGATAACCTAGGGAAGAATAATGGAGAGAGGAACCAAGAATATCAAAATTGTCCGAAACACAAATCCAGAGACTCTTAAGAACTTAATAATTATGCAAACTTTAAACTCACCCACCATGACTCAGGGAAATTTGTGGAAGAGGTGGCAGAAAGAATGTAAGAGCCATGGTGGGGGAGAATAATATCTAATGCACAAAAGGAATGTAATCCTGGTTTCAATGGTTTTCTCTAATAATTTATGATCCTGAGAAATATATATATATATATTTAACTCCAATAAAAAAGCTACAAGTAATTAATTGTAACTGCCATAAATAATTAAAAACTAAATAATTAAATTGAATTTAATAATAAATAATTTATTTTATTATCTGAATATTATTAAATTTCATTCAATAATAAATTTAAAAAAATTAATTAAATATTTAAAAAATTTAAAATTAAAGATAGAAAGCATTAATAAAGTCATTATTTCCCTGTAGTTGTCATAGTAATTTTAAAGTGTTTTAAACTGTATATTTATGTATGTATGATTTCTATATGGCACATTTAGAAACACTCTTATTTAATATTGGGGAGGTTAAACATGACTCGAATGCCCAGTATTTCTCCAAATATATTGAAGTGATTTAATTTTCAAGAATATTTCATACGTTTTTACAAATGCCTATAAGATATTTAAAATTTTGAAATATTTTGATCCATGTTTCAAAACACATCTTTGCTAAAATAATTTATATTTTATAATATTCTTTATTATAAATTTATAGCACATAAAATAATACCATAAAAACCTTATTTTAACTAGTACTCACAATTCTACATTTTATTATAATATATATTTCTTAATGAAGCATCATATTATAATTAGCTGCTTGATACATGATATGTATTTATTTTCCTCATATGCAGAAATGGCTTCATATTACTGAGTTATGCTATAATTTCACTTTGTATTTTCTGTCCATTTTCTAATGAATAATTTATGTGTTTAATTCTTTTGACATCTGAGGAAGTACCCCAGTGGGTAGGGGACAGAGAGGAGGGAAATGGGGACACATTCACAAGATTTTATCATACAATATATAGGCTTACTGATAATAAAGATATTAACTATAAAAGAAAGAAAAATTAACTCAAAAAATCTACACATAAATGTTAGAAGTAGTATTTCTTGATAAAGGAAAAATCTAGAAGGATCCCAAAACTTCATTCAATTGAGATATTCCAAGATAAAGTAAAATAAAATAAAATAAAGCATTGCAATGAAATGTCTGGATTTTTTAAGGTATTTCTTTGAGGTCAGAAATTTGATGCAGAGGAGTACAAATGTATGATTCCATTTTCATGAAGACTACACAAAAACAAAGCTAATATTCAGTTTTCAAAATGATGAAAGTGTTTAATTTTCAAGTGCACAATTTGAGTAATAATAATAAATATAGAAACTTTGCAGGCATATTCTAACCTTGACTTCACAACAGAATGAGTGAATATATGAACTAACCTCAACCAATAAAATTACACAATGAACATCAATGCAATTCACAGTATAATTGATATAAAATATTATCAAAACTATAAAATTTAAATAAAACTTAAAAAACACAATAATATCCAGAAATATACCAACAATGAGGATTGTTGGCTTCAGTCTCACTATTATACCAGATAATTTAATTCAGAAATTAGTAAAATTTTTCCAACAGTGACTCTTTTTTAAATAATTTCACTAAAGACAATAAAACAAAATGAAATTATTAGAAAGTGATGTAAATAAGGTTGAGAGGCATATCTCTTATTGATATTTGATACTTTTTATTTATCATGACAAATCCTTCATAGGTAGTAAGGAATATATCCAAGGAAACATTAACACTCAAAACTTAATTAAAAATAATACTACTTTGCCCAAATATGAATAATTTTACTCTTATTTTTTCATGATGTATGTAATCACTATTAACATTTCATGAGTGCTTATTGAAATTTAAGCATCAGTGAATTTATTTCAACATCATTAAATATAGAAATTTAATTTTCAGTCTATACAAAATGGGCCTCTTTATTTAGAATTGTTATCATAGATGGTCAATTTAATCTTAAAAGTAAACTAACTAGGGAAGAGTATATTGTAATTTGGCTATTATTGTTTGGGATAACTAAAATTTCTGAATCATAATATCAAACTTGCGCTTATATGTCAAACATTATGTTTTTAATATTACCATATAAATTTGATTTATATTACTTATTATATGTTCCATAAATTTTTGGAGAACTCACATGAATACTGTTTTGGAAAGTTATGAAATTTCTATTGAAATTTTAGTCTCTCCAAGTTTATAGCCATGTTTTCCACTAAAGGTTATCAAGAATTAAAAAAAGAACAGACACACTTGAGTCATCTTCCCTTTCTTATTTCTTCTGTCCTGTCTTTTCTGTTTTCTTTTTCTCTTTTTCTTTCTTCTTTTCTGTTGCCTTCCTCCCTTCCTCCATTCCTTTATTCCTTCATTTCTTTCTTTTTTTCACCACTTTTTCTTATCCTTTCCTTCTAAAACTATTTTCTTCTACCTTTCTACAATCCTTAATTTGATGTAATGCATAATTTACTTAAATTAAACTTAAGATTCATTTATGAATCTCATTATATTTGTAAAATAAACATACTATATTTAGTAAGTATTCCACATGACATATATTTGCTAGTGCATTTCTCCAAACGAAGATTTAAAATAACTCCTCAGTAATAGATATTTTTGTACCCAAATGTCAAGAGGTTAGTTTCCAGTGGCAGAAATATAAATTTTTGTAATTTTTAGTAGTACAAATGATACAATGTTTAGAGTGCTGTAAAAGTGAACCAATATTCAATTCTAAGTATCTGATTTAAAAATATAATACATAATGAAAATATTTTTAATAATTCAGTTTTAATTACACTATGGTTTATAGTAGAATACACAATTTATTATGTAACTATCTGAAAAATAATACATGTTTGTCATGATCTTAAATTGTCAAACATGCATAATAAGTTCATATTTTTATGATTTGTTTATAATTTAGTGTAGAAACTTATGGACTATTTTTTAATTCCATAAGACACATTTTTTCTTTAACCTCTTTTTCAAGGGCACAAATGAGATCAAGTCCCATTTGAAGCCCTATATATATGAAATGTTTTGAAATAATGAATTATTTAAAGCATTTATTATATTAAAATATATGCTTATTAATATTTTCCTAAAATCCTCATGGCACAAGCAATGGAAGTGCAGAAAATGACATTATGTATAAGGTGATTGTATAGGTATGAGGAAGAAACTATAATTTGGAAGTCACAGTTATTCATGAACCTTTTACTATTGTGTTGACTGTTATATTATTTAGTGTTGTATAAAACAGCCATTCCCCAAAAGTATTGAAATAAATTTTACTTAACCATAGGATAACATTCATAATCATATTCAAAATTTATGGAAATACACCTCAAGTATACAAAATAAGCAATGCATATATTATACTAAGTACTTGGTTCATATGACATCCAGGCTCCTCTTAAGTATCTACAATATAATTATGTTTTGTATGTTAGCAAATCAAAAATGGAAATATAGTAGCAATAAATTATATAGAGAACATATTCTAATAAAATGCTATAACATCCTCTTAAAATGACCCCTATTTGGAATAAACTATACTCAGTATGATCTGTATTTTCTTTTAATACAATATTTATATCTTACATATCCCTTTGAATCATAATAATTTAAAATCTTTCTCATACACTATCTGAAAAAATATATAGGTGAGTCAACAGAGTTTTCTTCAAAGTTATGTTAGCCTCATTTATTTATTTTCTTAAACTTGGGGGAATAGCTGTAGAAAAGTTTACTCTGAAACTATTCTATAAGAGTAAATTTTCCTATTGTCTTCTACATAGACTGAAATTTATCATGTAAAGATCATCCACCTTACTTCCTGCTTAGACTAACACCTATCCATCAAGAGCTTTTAAGGATCATCTTTTAGAATTTGTGTATCACCCTAGGGAAATACCCACCAGAAAAAGTATAAAATTTCACAGCTATGAAAATATGTAAAATTATTGCTGTTTTTATGAGAAGCCTTGCAATGCTTCCTCTTTCATTAGAAGGTTTGGTGTGTTTAGCTATGGTTTAATTAGCTCTAATAACTGGTATACAGTATTAGAGCTGTTGAGAGAATCTTTAATTTCTGACATACAACATTATTACTCTTATCACAATAGTAAAGAATATTCAAAAGTAGTTCAAAATTGTGCAAATTTATTGATGGTAGCCTTTTAATAGTGAAAATTACAGTCACATAATTTATAGTCAATACCTGAAAGTCTGTGATATAATATAGACTGCAGGATCTGAGAAATTTTTTTTCATATATATGATATAAGTATTATTATTCTGATTTCACTCCCTTCATGTTTGAATTGAGTTAATGTCTGAGAGGTGGAGGTATTTTAATAAGAATTGCTGTAATGTATTATGAGAAAAAAGAATGAAAACTTTCAGTAAAGTTTACATATATTGCTGACAAACTACAGACAGGGCAACATGTTACTCACTGAGCATATGAAGGGGCTAGAATAGCAGAGAAGTTTGCTGTGAAACAGAGTCTGAGGGTCAGCAACATTGCAAATCCAGTACACTGTTTTTGCCACTTGGATTTAACAATATTCTTTAAACAGAGGGACAGAGAGGGATAGGGAAGATGAATATGGATCAGGTCATTTTTATGAGATGAGAATGTATGATATTTGACCAAGACTTTGTGGTGAGAAGGAACATTAAAACGGTGTCAAAATCATGTCATAGCTATGCATCATACATGCAATGTTAATGGATTGACCATTAATTGTGAGGCAAATCTGCATATAAATTACATGGTATATTTCCTTCAAAATGAGCCCATTAGGGAATATAAAAATTTAGGAGAAACCAGGGTAATATAAAATAGCAGATCATACTGGATAAAAAAACCACAGCTTCTTAGGTCCAACCCTGGATTATAATAACAGTTTGTAAAGGAAAATGCCTCCCTTATGTGTAATAAGAACTAAAATAATCAAAGAATGGACAGATAATTAAGGTAGATTCAAAAACCCAAGGAAACGGGGTTAAAGTCATAAACATATAATAAAAATATGAGAGCTAAAATTAGTTGATTTGCACTCAGATTAAGAAGGAAAGGGACTTTATGAAAGAAAGCAAGGTGTCAATGTCAGGTGTAAGGTGATGAGACAAAACCCATCTTTTGACATATTTACTTTAGTAAATAAATTAACCTCTTTGTTCTTTTATTTCCTGTTCAGTATGCTGAAATGAAAATAGTGACTGTATGGACTTGTTTTGACAAGTGATATTCTCTTTTTATGTCTCCTTTTTCCTTTTTAATAATTGACAGAAATACTGAGCTGCAGCATTATTAAAATATTATGAAAGAGTGATAGCATAATTGGTATTAAACACATTTCTATTATTTAATCTCTATTATATGACTCTATTTATGTTAATGAACATTAGGCCACTAAATTTAAATATATATTTTCCAAATTAAGTTTACATTTTCCATTTACACAGTGAAAATTCATCCACCAGTTACCTTTCCCCATATTTTTATGATTTCATAGGAAAATGAAATCTACAGCAGGCCAATATCATACATTAATAAGAAATTAAATTTACCAAAGTTTATTTTTATAAAATATTATGAAATATGAATTATGATTTTTTCTATTAAATATTCATATAAATATTTATATGAATATTTTAATATATTAATTAGACTATGAAAGCAATAGTTCAATTTAATGAGTATTATGAAGAGCTTGATAATTCAAAGATATTAGATGGAAAGGGATTTAAATGAAAATATTTCATTTTCAATTTTAATTCATTTTCAACTTTAGTTTAAAAGGCTTAAATTAGTTTATGAGCGTACAGTATTTACAATTAGCAACCATTGTTTACATAAATGAATGAGTAAAAACCTCCTATAATTTAACATTTTACTTCATAGTTATTTAATTTTAATCCATGTAGAAAGAAAGATTGAAAAGTTTTATGTAGGATTAAAATTAGAAAGCCTTTAAAGCCTTGAAGTATCAATGTGTGTAAATCAATATGTTTGACCTCATTATTATCATTGGATGAACTAGAAAATCAGTTTCTGTGACTAGTGATTTTCCATATTTATATCATTAACATATCAGAATTATAAGAAGCATAAAGTAACAACAGTAATGTTACTTATTTCTCTTATGTCATGGACTTATAGTTTAGAAATGGATTTTTAGTCTCTCCTTCTAAATGACCACTTCTGTTTTATGCCTTGCATGTAGACCAAATATGTTTTCATAAATTAATTTTTGTCTTTAGTTCATCTGTGACCAGATACTCAATATAGAAACCTATAATGTGGCAGCAATTTATAAAATATAGGACGGAGTGAGAAGAAACACGACACTGTTTCTACTTTTCAGCAAAGATATGTGATGACAATTTGATGCTGGTGGGAATCACCTCGTAAATGTGGAAATTGTTCTCATTTCTAGGAGAAGCTGGAAAAGGCACACACATCAGCCTTGACTTCTGACAGGAATTAAGCCATGGACTTCTGGCAGATGACATACGCAAAGCTACTCCTGTCCCCCATTGTTCATTTCAGTTAATTGAGAAAAAAATATATGAAAGTGGAAAAAAGACTATGACAGGGGGTGCAGATGGGGGAAATGTGAGGGCCAGAAGGCAAAATAATCTGCTAATGATGAGAGAAATACATGTTTTTTTTTTTTTACTTTGTTAGATTTTGTGCATATCAAACTTTATTTTTAATGTTTGTAATTATGAATATACTTAAATAATATGTTAAGTTCTGATAGTGATCACTGAGACATGATGATGTTGGTTGTCTTTTCTGTAGTTGAGAAATATTGCACAGAAAAACTAAAAATCAGTCCAGGTGGTTCACAACTTGGGACATGGCACTTGGGAGCTTGAACCAAGAGGAGCTTCATGCATTTGAGATCAGCTAATGATGCACTTTGAGTTCCAGGCCAGTCTTGATTACCTAGTGAGAGCATTTACCTCACAGTGAGACCCTGCCTCAAAAAGCAAATAAAAACAAATTAAAAAAAAACTTGCTACCTCTCACACAATCCATAACCCCCTATCCTAAGGAAAGTCCAGCAAGCCCAATGAGGAGGGCCCCCTACGGTTTGGGGATAGGGAAGAGGGAAATGGGGGTACCATCACAAGACATGTTCATACAATGTATCTAATTACTGTCAATCAGTAGCGGGGGGGAAGCAAGTAAATAAATAAGAACCCACAATAAAAGATAAAATTTTACATCTGTGAAAGTGTTGCAGTCAGCTTTCTAGTTGCTGCGCAGGAAGAACCCAAAGAAAAGCGGCTTGTGGAGGAATGGGTTTATTTGGCTTATGGACTCGAGGGGAGACTCCATCCTGGCAGGGAAAACGATGGCATGAGCAGAGGGCTGGACATCACCTCCGCCACAGCACTGCAAACAGCAGCAGGAAGGTGTGCCAAATACTGGCAAGGGGAAGCTGGCTTATAACCCCCATAAGCCCACCCCTGACAACACAGCTCCAGCGAGGTTGTAAAACCCAAACTGAGCTGAGGATCTTCAATCATAACACCTTCATTTGTTTGTGGGGACACCTGGATCAAACCATGACACTTAGAAAAGAAAAAAAAAAAACTGCAGTAATTAGTATAGGAATTTCTCTTGAAATGTACTCAGTGGGGCTGGAGAGATTGCTTAGTGGTTGAAGGTACTTGACTATAAAGCCTGCAGGACCAGGTTTGATTCCCCAATTACAAAAGCTAAATGCAAAAAAAAGTAGTGCATGTGTCTAGAGTTAGTTTAAGGTGGCAGGAGCCCTGACCACACCTATATCTTCTCTCTCTCTCTCTCTCTCTCTCTCTCTCTCTCTCTCTCTCTCTCTCTCTCTCCCTCTCTCTCTCCCTCCCCCTCCCTCCCTCCTCCAAATAAATAAATAAAGTAAATAAAGCAATGTCCTTTATGAAACTTATATTTAGAAAATGAATAGATGGTCATGGTGACAGGAGAAACATATCCGATGTTGTTGAATTATTTTCTATTCAGTTTAAACCTATATTTCCAATTAAGATTTAAAAAAATTCAATCACAAGTCATAATCATCTCATTTATTATGCAATTAAAACATTCTATAGGAGAGAGATGGCACTTTTAATTTTTACTTCACAGCATATACATAAGAATAAGATGTGACTCTCAGAATGCAGTCAATTTTAAAGGTATTTATGAAGCTCAGATTAGACACGAGCTAAATGTCTTCTTAGAGGCCTTACATAAGAAGCCTTTTACTCCTCTATGAGTCACAGATACTGTGTTAAATGTCTTCGTTGTGTAAGGAAATTTAGAAGGTAACGGATAGTTTCTCCTATTCTATATCAACATTCCTAGGATGTATGTCCTGACAGCAATCTTCACAGAGTTTTAACAACTTACAGAAAAGTGAAATGAATTTCTGAGGCCTGGGAAATGATAAGGGAGGGAAGAGCCAGATAGAGAGCTAATGACCCTAGAGAGCTTGGCAAGTGTTAAGGTCTTGTCTTTGGAGAGGATCTCCTGAAAGGAGATAATGGGCATGGCTGTATCTGGAGGGAGAGGATCTTGCTATCAAGTGCCTGAGAGCGTGGTAATCAGAGCAGAGCAGTCATCCAGAACCAGCCCCTGAGCTCCCATTCAGTTCTATCACAGGCCAGCCGGCAGCGCCTGGACTATGGGAAATGAATTAGTGAGTGACACTCTTTTTTTTTTCTCCTGGTCTAGGCACCAGAATGAAGAGGTTATTAGTTTTTGGAAGGAACAAATATGAAACTCTGGTGCTATCCATAAAAAGTTAATAAAGGGTATTTCTAGAAGCTATTGGGAATGAGGTCTGGAAAATGGAACATCAGGTTTCATGATTCCTTAAAGTTTTTTATTCACAATTCTTTGACCTCAATTTATGGCTTTAAATTGATGCATTTTAATTCTTTTTCCCCCAATGGGATCAAAGGGAAGATTTATTAACCAAATTTAGTATTCCAACAACACAGACTCACAGTAACTATAATTTATGTCATCAGTGGTATGTCCACAAGACGTGGTCTGCCCTCTATCCAAATTCCCACTATCTGCTGCTACTGTCCCTTAGTATTCTGAGAGATGTATGCCTTTACTTAGAGTGGGATGTATGTGAGGCTCAGTGCTGATGGGGGTTGCCCATTGCTAAACAGGTTGCTAGGTACACTGTTAAGGAAAGAATGTGTTTACTGTGACATCCAAGCAATTTCCTGGAAGGCTAACCTGTTCCCTCTGCTTATTTACCTCTCATATATATAATCCAAACCTTCGGGAGGCAGGAGGCAGGAGATCACTACAAGTTTGAGGCTAGGCTAATCTGGACAGTGAGTTCTAGAGCTACATTGTGAGAAAAAATTATAAACAACAACAAAAAATCAAGAAAGTCATGTTTTATTCACTGTGATGAATTTTGTGTAGAACTACATAGTTGTAATTGTGTTGTGTAAACCCTCCACCAGACTGCACAGCAGAGCAAAGAAAGCTTACAATGTTCTGATGTAATTTTAATGGAAACTCTAGTCCTCCTATTTATAGAGTGACCTCAATATACACCATTTGTTGAAAAATAATAATGCTAAGAAATACAGAAGTGGTGCAAGAATATGAACCATCTCAGCAACATAGATTGTTTTCCTGTTTATCATGACACAACCTCATGTTAGAATAATAGCTACCAGCTCTTGTGTTTATTCTAGGTTCAGGTGTCTACGCTTGAATCTGAGCATTATGTATATGTGTGAACATTTGCTTATGGATGCATATGAGATATGTTCACTCATAAAATAATTAATTTAAAAATGCTTTAAAGCATATTTAGTCAAATGACTTATAAGTGAGCACTGAAATAAATTTGATATTAGTAAAAATTATTACAAATAACTACTTTAAGTCTATAAAAAGGATTGTAGAACCTGTGTGATAGCCTGATGTGGTTCTGCACTTGGGACGCAGAAGTAAGTTACCATGAGTTCCTGAGACTTCATAGTAAATTCCAGGTCTGCTTGGGCTAAAGTGATACCTGACTTCAAAAAAAAAAAAAAAAGACAAAACAAAAACAACAAGAACAAAAACACAACTGTGTAAACCTTTTATAAATTCACTTTAATTTTTGGCAAGTAAGTTTAATTTATTACTGTTTTTTTTTAAATAAAATATCTGAGTTCCAAGCTACCAATAAAACAAAGGTATAGTTTACTAATGTTACATATGTTTTTTTTAATTATCACAGATATGAATTTAATAAGTTTGCACTTTAACCACCAGATAACCTGAGTTTTAAAATATAAATTTGTCTTCAACTAAATGGAGTCATTAAGATAAACTTTACTATGCTATAATTATTTTTTTGTAACATATCATTGTAAGAATAAGTTTCAAGACAGCTTTTTTGACACATCCTTAGATTTAAGCTAAATTATCATATCTTAAAATTTCAGATGTAGACTATTTTCTATAGCCTTCTTAAAGACGAGGATGATTTTAAATAATATGGTGACTGATTTTTACAGGATTTTTATTAAGAAAAATACAGAATAAAATCCAATTGGTTATAACATATAACCAAGTTTTAGAGTAAATGAATTTTATGATCAAAGCTTTTCATTCTTGTATTTACATGATTCAGCCAAATAACATAACTTTCATTGCTTATTAAACTTCAATTTTAAAAGATTACAAAGTACTTTGTTTTCAGAGTAATAAGCGTAAAGTTCTAGAGTCACTGGTTGCTAAACAGGTTGCTAGGTACACTGTTAAGGAAAGAATGTGTTTACTGCAACATCAAAGCAATTTCCTGGAAGGCTAACCTGTTCCCTATGCTTACTTACCTCTCATATATATAATTCAAACTTGATCATTATAATTTTTGTTTCATACTGATCTTATGATTCCTTTATCATGTAAAGATACTTTTGCTTTCAGAAAAATTAAGCATGTTTTATAATTGATATTACCAGATATACCTAGTTTTAAAATATTTCATGTTTATTCCTTTTGCATATGGCCTGTTTATACTTTCATAAAATTTTATTTTTTTATTTGATGAGAATTTTATACCCCTGAACAATTTTTGACTTATTTACTTTTATTTATTTTTTACATCTTAATATTCAGTGATTTGTTTGTATTTAATACTAAATTTGAATTTTGTTAACAGAGCCCAGAAAATAATCATAGATATTTTTAATAAAGTTTGCAAATAAGATGCTAAAAATTACTTTCATGTGTGACAAGGTAAATAACATTTTAATTATTGTCTATGATCTCATTGTTCTCAATATGTATGAAACACATATTAAGACTATACACAATATAAGTATGATAATTAAAAAAAACACAGGATTTTATCAAAGCCCACACTGACTATAATATTTCTCTTTATTATTACAGAAGTCTTTGAAATATTACATTAACACAATGTGATGGTTAAGTTTGTCAACTTGATATAATACATAATAATCTTGGGTGGGTCTCTGAGCTTGCCTGCAGGAAGGATTGACAAATTCCTTTTGGGATTTTGGAGAAGATTTGTGATGGTTAAATTTGACAATTTGAGCTAATCCATAGTAATCCTGGGTGGGCCTTCCAGAAGGAGACTAATATAAGGAAGCTTAAGGGGACAGAGACGTTCTTCCTTCTTCCTCCAGCTGCTGGTGCTTATTCTTGACTTGCACTTGCATCCTGCTCTCTTATCCTTCCTGGACATAGATGAGAATAGCATTCATTTACAGGTATAAACACATTATAAACATCAGAAGGCATCACTTAACTGCTAATATGGCATATTGCTATAATCTTTGATTTGATTATAAATCGTTTAATCTTTTTAGTTTTATTATTATTATTATTTATTTTTTATTATTTTTAATAAGTAGAAACTTTGCATGTACAAGTCATGTGCATATGTTGGTGTCACTGTTTCCCTCCTCCCTGCCCCCATTCCACTGAGGGCTGTTCTCAGTGGGATTGCGGTATGTTTCATGGGCTGGAGTTTTATAGCTGCAGTTACTGGGGGAGGCAATGCCTGTGGATATCACCCCCCACCATGGCTCTTACAATCTCTCCACACCACCTTCTGCAAAGTTTCCTGAACTATGGTGGGTGAGTGTTAAGTCTGCTTTATTGTTGAGCTTTGAGCATTTGTTATTAAATCATAAATTTATATTTATAATACAGAATTAAGCTTAATACATGTGTGTATATACAGTCAAAAGTAGACGGTTCATACTTAAATACAGATTTACATATTTTGCTCATATTGTCCAATATCATCTGCAGTTTGAGGCTTCCCTTGGAGATTGGAGTGTGTTATATCATCTTTATTTTAAAAGGCCATCAAATATTTTTTAAGAAATACAGAAAAATACACTATTAAGAATCTTGGCTCATGAGCACTAGATATGTGAAAATCCTTTGAAGAGTATCTATACACATTTCTTTATACAAATATCAATTTACATGTTTGTGTTTTTCACTTGGGGAAAGCTTTGTAGCAATAAACTTCCTAGTCACATTATAAGTTGATATTTCTTAACTATTCTACAAGGATGTGTGTTTTCCTTGGTCTCCAGTAATATTGGAGCATGTTTTTACACTACAGCTCAGTGAATTACAAAAGTTTTTAATATGTGGAAGCCTTATGGATGAAATATTACTTTCATATTCATGAATACTATTTTTCCTGTGCATTTTTAATATAACATTTCTCATTTTAGAGACACTTATATTTCACTTGCTCTGCTTATCGTTTATATTACTGTTATTTCAATATTGTAAACATTTTTCATACTGACTCTGGGAGATTTTCATACATTAAGGCAATTATATTTTGGTCTTTTTATGAGTTATACATATGTTAGTGACTTTTCACTAATTTTACAGTGTTTTATTTATTTCACAGTGTGTGGGTTTTAAGAATTCATTCCCATGAAGTTGTTCTATATGTACTTTTGCTTGTCTTCTATAAGGTCTTAGTGTCACTATTAGGTTTTATTTTATATTACTTTATTTTTTATTTTGTCTTGTTTTTTTTTTTTTTTTTTCCCAGATAGTGTCTTGCTCTAGCCCAGGGTGACCTGGAATTTACTGTGTAGTCTCAGGGTGGCTTTCAACTCACAGTTAGCCTCCTATCTCTTTGTGTACAGTGTGCTGGGATTATAGTCGTGCACCACTTCTCCTGGCCCAATTATATTTTAAATCTCTTTAAATTGTTCTAAGTTATCAATCGATGTCCAGACCTTAACTTTACTTTTTTCTTGATTTATTTATTTATTTATTTATTTTGGTTTTTCGAGGTAGGGTCTCACTCTAGCCCAGGCTGACCTGGAATTCACTCTGTAGTCTCAGGCTGGCCTGGAACTCACAGGGATCCTCCTACCTCTGCCTCCCGAGTGCTGGGATTAAAGGCGTGAGCCACCACGCCCGGCTTTGATTTATTTTTAATTTTAAAGTGAATCTTCACCAATTGAGTAATAATACTTTTTTCATGTGGCATATTTCTTACATTTTATCTTGGGATTTCTTGTTTCTTATTTTACCCACAACTGCAATATATAATATGTGAAGTTTATTGAAAAAAAGTAGTGACTTTGAAAAGAGATCATTTTTTTAA
>PVHP010001166.1:103365-113395 GCA_004024765.1 Zapus hudsonius
TTTTTAATATATATTTATTGTCCATAATGAGTTACATTATTTAGTGGGCAAACCATGCGTTGTTATCCCGAATTCCCCACTTCCCCCCCTCCCCATCCCTGATCAGTTGTATATCCTCCTCCGTGGGCTGTCTGTATTAGTCCTTGTGGCAAGGGATCCTGTATATCTTAGTACTCATCCCGGTCTTCCTGGCCCAAGTCAGTTGTTACTGATGGGTTCCATGCCTCCGGACAGTCTCCCCCACCACGGCTCTCACAATCTTTCCGCCCCCTCTTCCGCTCAGTTCCCTGAGTCGTGGTGGGTGAGTAATAAGGCTGCTTTAATGTTGCGAGCTTAGGGGTTCTTGTGTCAAAAATCCTTGGTTTCTGTCTCAATGGCCTATGCTGTGTTGATTGAATGACTGTGGTTATAGGTCCCTTGTTCGTCTGTCATTGTCTGCTGGGTTCCCTATGGATCCTCCCTGATATGACTGTGGTGGCTCCTCTCTTGCCAGGATCTCATCCATCAGCCTATGGTTGGTTGGTAGGGTTAGATGGGCCACAGCTCTCTTGTTTCATCCTGAAAAACACAAACACATTTGGCTTATCTAGAGTTGGTTGAATGGCTGTGGCTATGGGTCCCTTGTTCATCCCGTCCTTCTCTGCAGGATTCCATATGGATCCTCCACAATATGACTGTGGTGACTCATCTCCTGCCATGATCTCATCTTTTGGCCTGCTGTCGGGTGGTAGGGTTATATGGGCCACAGCTCACTCGCTATATCCTGAAACATACAAATACAATCTCCATTGGAGAGTTAGAACAGTATAGGTTAACAAATATACCCCATTCTGGGTTACCTAGTTTCTATTTTTAGTAGCCTCCCTGTCAGATGTTCGCATAGTGCATCTTTTCTTGGGAGCCCAAGTGTATGGATATTGCATATTGCCCTAAATCCCCATTTCCAATCAAAGGTTCTCCCTCACTGAGTGGAATATTTGGCCAAATTTAATGGCTGTTGATTGACTCCCCCAGGCCCAGGCTCCTTCATTGCACAATTGCTCCTTTCTTGGTTTGCTGTTCTCTCTCAGTAGGAGCTGTATCCAATTTTTAAGTTCTCTAAACATTTACTGACATCTTTGTCGTTTTCTTTTAAATCCTAGAATCCACATATCACTTCCATTTATTTTCTCCCCAAATTTCTGAATAGTGAAACCTATTTTAGTTGTAGACTTCTCTATGTAAACTCACTTATGATGTTACATTCTTTCTCACAACTCTGTTTCCTCTATTTTTGAATATGTTCATTGATATAATTTAGTATTATTTTAAAATTTCTGTCTAAAAATATCAAATATTGTATATTTTCTTCAAATTTTATTTTTTTAACTAGGAAATTGATCCAAAAATATATTTTATATCTGTCAATATATGTTAATTTCAATGTTATGGTCAGCTAACTATTCAGTTCATTCAATTTCCTTGGGAGTGTGTGATATGTATGGTGTTGTATGTGGTATATATGTGTGTGTGTGCAAATATGAATGTACCCAGCATGTGTATGCAGAAGTCAGAGGAGAATGCCATTTGCATGCTTTCTTAAGTGAGAAACTCTCACTGAATGTAAGAAATTCCATTTTTGATATGACAGGCAGACTACCGATTACTTATCCTCAGTTTCCAATTACTCTGAGGTTACAAGGATGGGTGGTCATTCAGAGCTGTTTTTCTTGGGTGAGTCAGGCCCTTTGTGACTGTTAAACATGCACACAATGTCTTCTTCCCTGCCCATCTTTCAGTCCTCTGCTTGATGAAATGTTATCATTATGATATGGATAAATAGTCAATATCAGTAAGAAAGGATACAATCTTGCTTCATTTCAAAACTCTACTAACTATAGTTTGGAAATATATAACTCACATATTATATTAACTAGGCATTTTAGTAGCTGATAATTATTATTTTCAAAAGGAGGTTATCGTCTTAATTATCTAAACATTCTTTTGTCAGAAGTACATAGGTATTATTTTTCCTTTTTAAATATTTTATTCATTTGTTTAAGAGTGAGATATCTCACTCTCTTAAAAAATGAATAAAATATTTAAATATATATATGTGTGTGTGGAGACAGAGAGAGAGAGAGAGAGAAAGAGAGAGAGAGAGAGAGAGAGAGAGAGAGAGAGAGAGAGAGAGAGAGAGAGAGAGGAGAGAGAGAGGGAGAGGGAGAAACCTGCGGACAGAGAAAGAATGGGTAAGGGTAAGCCAGGGCCTCCTACCACTGCAAAAGGATTCCAGACACATGAACCACTTTATGCATCTGGCTTTACATAGTGCTGGGAGATTGACTCTGGGCTGTCAGGCTTGGCAAGGAAATGCATTTAGCTGTTGAGTCATTGCTCAGGCCCATAAGTAATGTTTTCAGTTCACTCTTCTGTGTCTTTCACCATGACTTTTTACGTTCATCCTTCAGCCCGACATATCATTTCCCATTCAAATGTTGAGTCAAATTGTATGCCTGCAATAATTCAAAGTTGATAGTGCTGTAGAATATATTTTTATTTATTGCTATATATACATACTTTTCTAAATAATATTATGTTGAACAATTATTCATATATTTATATGCTTATAATATTTTCCCTGGCTCTGGAGTCAGGGTATTGTTGATCTCATAGAATGAATTAGTAAAATGTTTTTCTTCTCTTTTAGTTTTAGCAAAATTAGTAAAACTTTGTCATTCCTTAAGTTTTTATGACTGTTAAAATTTACCAGCCCAGCCATCTTGGCCTGCATTTTTCTTGAAGTACAGTTTTTAAAACAAACATCCAATTTCTTTACAAATTAGGCCTATTTTTTTCTATTCTCCACTATACTTTATTGTTTGTGTCTTTCAAAAGCACTGTCTGTGGAAATTGTTGAATGTAATTGCATGCAATACTCTTGACATCCTTTTAGTGTTCCCTCCGGAAAAATCAATCCAACAGAGCCCTTCACCATTTTCCCTCCTCCATCTTTATCTCTCAAATAAAAAAATTAAATAAATGAGTAAATAAATAAATATTAAAACAATTATATAGAAATATTTATGGATATAGATTGAGAAAATACCATGCATCAAACTCTGGCCCCCACATGGGTGCATATACATACAGACATAAGGAATTACACACACACACACACACACACACACACACACGAACATGCATTCACACACACACAAACACACGCACCCCATACCCAAACATACACATACAAACACATACACTGTGTAGACAAAACAGAAGATAGAGTAAAGACTTATTTGATGGCATAAGCCAATATATTTTCAGTTAGGTAAAATATATCTCTAACTTAATACATATTGTGAAAATTTTATAGCAAATTTCAAAGCTTATCAATATAGAAGACCATTTGATTTACTGATTTATTTCTTCTTTCAATAAAGAATAAACATAGAGATGGGTTGGATCTTAATTCAGAGCTCAGTTAAGTTTGAAATATGAGAAAGTAATTCTAAGGCCAGGGAATATGTAGTTCATCAAGTGTCCAGGGAGGTGAAAATGTTCAAATCTCAGATAATAATAATACCCCATATTCACCACAAATCATGGATGACTTTCTTTAGCTCACAAAGTAAGACAACAGATTGTTCATGATCATGATTATATTTAGCAAATAAAAGTATATATAGAAAAAAAGATGTTTCCACTTTTTGATATTCTTTAGTTGACTTGGTATTACTAACTTCTCAGCTATGGATAATTTACATAAATCATTTATGCCCCCCTCTTGTCAATCACTTGTAAAAAACAAATTCTATGTATCTTATATCTATCTATCTATCTATCTATCTATCTATCTATCTATCTATCTATCATCTATCTATCTATCTATCTATCTATCATCATCATCATCAATCTAGTCTTCCATGGAAAATATTTCAGCCATAAAAATAATACATTCATGTCATTTGAGGCAACATATTGGAAGGAACCTAGATCAGGGAAATCAGTCAAAAACAGAATGTCAATTATGACATATTTTACACAGATATGGAAACTACAAATGTTAATTGTGTATGAATTTAGCATAAAACAGTGATTATATGAGTTTTGGAGAAGTAGGTGTTGGGAAGGCTTAGTAATGAAAGATTAATGAATTCAGAAAACATGAAAGCATTACATTCTAGTATTTTATAGCACAGTAGAGTGACTATAGTTAACAATGATTTATTTAATACTTCAAATTCACTAAAAATGTTGTAAAATGCTTTATCAACACAAAAGAATGATCCATGTTTCAAGTACTGAACATGATAATTGACCTAATTTGGTTATGAGGCATTTAATTATATATCAACATATCACATTATAATCTATTAATATAAATTTAATAAATGGAATACAATAAAGTTTAACTGACACAAAATTACTGTGCATCAGTTAAAATAAAGCAAAATAAAAATTGAGTCCATTGAAACAACATTTAATTGAAACCAAAAAGTAAAAATTAAAAGTGGCATGTGTTCAGGTAAAAAAAAAATTAAGTTCCTCTAAAAGAAAAATTGTCCTAGGTAAATGAAGGATTTCTTATGCTTACCAAATTAAACAAAAATAATAAAGAAAATAGAATCATTTGTTATATAGTAAATACTCTTGCTTACAAAATCCATGAAAAACTACCCCGGTATTTATATCATTCAGTAAACAAGAAAATAACTGATCCTTAAAAATGGCTTCATGTAAATGTTCCGGACAAATTGAATTCATAAGC
Source organism: Zapus hudsonius (assembly GCA_004024765.1). Lineage (NCBI taxonomy): Eukaryota > Metazoa > Chordata > Mammalia > Rodentia > Dipodidae > Zapus > Zapus hudsonius. Next base: position 108,119 of record PVHP010001166.1, read on the forward strand.
AAGTGATTTCTTATAATATTTAGGGCATTTGTAAAAGAGTATTTTATGGATAAATTAATTTCTCTGCTCGTGAAAACAGTGTCCACATGTTTAAATATTACAATAATTAAACTATGCTTACAGGTACAGCTAGCACAGATGAGGCACTTTAAAGAAACTTTCAATGACGTTCATGTTTCTAAAATTCATATTAAATGATGGGATAGGCCCTGTACAATGGGAAGTTCTTCATGCATACCCATGAAAATATTTTCATGGTTGAAAAAAATGTAAATAAAAATACATGATAAGGCCTGATTTCTTTTTTTTTTAACATTTATACAATGTAGATTTATTCAGCTATAAAGAAAAATGAGATAATGGAAATTTCCAGGAAGTGGATGGATCTGGAAGATTATACTTATTGCAGGTAATTCAGGCTCAGAGAGTCAAATGTCACATATTGTCTTTCATATGTGTATCCTAGCTTCAAATGTTTGCATTTGTGCCTTAATTGCCATAATTAAGGAGCACCAGGAAGCTATAAAGGATCAATTATATTTGATGATGGTTTAAGAAGCCACTGTTTCGAACTATTGAAAAATTGCCTGGTTTCTTGAGGATGAAGGCTGAGGGGTCTTGTGACTGGAGCCTAGAAGTTGGCTGACTTGGCACAACCCTAGGGATGCCAGAGAAGGAAAGGTCAGGGTGGGGATGCTGAGGCCAGCAGGTGAAGAGGGTCAGAAAAGGTGACATGGGGGGATTATGTCCCATGTTCTCTCAAGCAACCTGGTTCAATTAGCTTCCATCCCAGCATATAGGATGTCTAGTGTCCCCAATTCTACATGTGAAATCTATAATTCCAGACAGTATCATTCTTATCTCTTCCTGACACCCTAGTCTGTAGTCAGATGCCCCTTACAGTGAAGGCTGCTTGCAAAGCATTCTGGACCTGGCATCTAAGTGGACATAAGGTCCTGTAAAGGTCCTGGTGGGTCCCATCTACAGACCCTCAGGGCCTCACTTGTGATGTGCTCTGAGTGTCTGTTGTTCCCAATGCTGAGAACAGTGCTGAGTCAGAAGAACATTCTGAGTGGATTTAAGCTTGGATCATTGCCAGCTTAGTGAAGGAGGTGGTGTGTTCTACCCCAGAGAGGGTCACCCTTCTTATTCCATGAGTCTGTAAGCATGCTGGTCATAGGAGCTATGAGTAGGTAAATCAAGACCACTGAGACCCCCGGGTGCAGCCCCATGTGGGCATGGTGGAAAAGAGAAGGCAGGGGGTAGGTGACAAGATTCTGCCCACAAGTGCAGGCTCCAGAGCAGAGGGCAGCTTCCCTAGAGGTAGCTCTGCAGTAATGTTAAAAGTGCAGAGGACTCTTAGAGAGTTCTTAGAGAATCAATTTGCAGGCGGCCTGTCCCCTGGGACCTCACTCATGTTTGCACGATGTGGGTTCCAGGGTTGACTGGAATCCAGTGCTCATGCAGGCTCTGCTGGACTCTGTCTCCTATAGCCTGGCTTCACAATTAAAAACACACGAAATTCTGAGATATCCTCTTGCTTCCAAAGCCCAAGTGCCAAAGACTAATAGGACCTTCTCTCTGGAGTCTATGACCATCATCTCCATTGCATTCTTACTTAGTTCCCTGTACCAGGCATGAGGTCTTTCTCACTGCACAGGCCTCTTGTCCAATCAGAGAGCCTTTGGTTACCCACAGAGGCTGTGTGCCACTATTGCACAGGTAAGCGGCACCTTGTCAGGCTGGTTGATTACTTTGCTTTTGGGATCCACTGGTTATCACAATGCTGATGGTCATTCTCCCCCAGCAGTTCATGTAGTGCTTTGTAGCATTTTGAGGACCAGCCATGAGTGAACTGGCTTCCTTTTAAATTTGAGCATGAAATCTTGATATCCTGTGTCCACAGCTGTGGTTTTCAGCGATTGAAGACCCGACCCGAATTCCTGTGAACGTGTTAGTAACATAAAAGCAAATGAAGATTGTCACTGTTTTCTAGATTGTTTTCTCATTTCATTATTATTGACATGGGAACAGATTGTTCAAGAGAATAAATTATCTCAATTTAAAATCTAACCAAGGGCCATTAAATAGTAAAAAAATATCAGTCTACATTTTGCAGTCAACTTACTTATTTAAATAAATACCTTCAATAATTTACTGATTATTGACTGTCAATGATATTTTGTTTATTGATGCTATGATATGAAGGCTCCTTTATTTATACCAAATAGTTCAAAACAAACACAATTATACATATCACCACAAATTATGATTTTAAAATATTCTTTAAAAATTACTATTTAGGACAATTTTTTTGAGGAAGGGACTCATTCAGGCTGACTTGAACTCTGTAGTCCCAGGCTAGTCTTGAAATCTTGGTGATCCTCTCTCCTAATTGATATCATGAATGACATTCACCACCATGCCCAGCAATGACATTTTAAAAGTATTAATCTACAAAATAAATGGAAATATTTTATGGAAAGTAATTTTCTACAGTATGTGTATAATATTGTATAGGTCTAAATATAATTTTCAAAATTTCCAGATTGCAATTTGGTATATGTCTGAATCTTATTTGGCTAGTAGTTACTTACTTAAGAACACCTATAGCTAAATATGCTATAGTGAATTAAATTCGACTGCCAGGATAATTAACTCCTGTTTTCTTCCATGTAAAAATCAGTTTTATATATATGCTTATTGGAGTAAAACTAGAAATAATATTCATTTCTTTTTATTCTGACACTATAAAATATAATATTTAGTAGTTCTAATTCATGAGCCCAAATTTGGAGCTCAAACATAGGTAGGCAACATAAAATCACCAAACGTTGTTTTGAATAAAAGTTAAGTATTATTGAACAATTAGTCATCATAGCAGTGTATGCAGAATAGAATAATGATTACGCATCACTGATTGTAGCATTTTAGCCTATGATTAGATATTAATTACTCATGTTTCTATGTTCATTTTCATCTGCATCGCATTTTACACAGATCTATAGGCACTGAAGAACAAAACTGAATGTCACATTTGCTTTGAAAATTTAAGAAAAATTGGTGAACACGTTTTATCAACAAATTTACATGGGATTATTGAAGCTTCACATTAAAAAACTATCTTTATTATGAATAAGTATGTACACTGTATGAGAAAATCTTGTGAACGTGTCCCTGTTTCTCTCCTCTCTGTCCCCTACATATTGGGGGACTTCCTCGGTGTACACACTGCATCTGTCCATAGATTAGGGGTTACAAACTTCACATGAGGTAACCAATTTTTCTTTCTCTTCTTTTTTGTACCTCTTGTGTCTTGTTGCTGAAGGGGGCAATGACTCTGGATATTCTCCCCCACCATGGCTCTTACATTCTCTCCCGCCCCTTCCACTCAGTTCCCTGAGTCTTAGTTGGTGAGTTTTGAGTCAGCTTTGTTACAGAAATCTTAAGTATCTCTAATCTTTGCCCTGGGTTGCATTGGGTATCATTGGTGCTGTCTCCATTGACCTTTATTTGGTTATCAGACTTGCTGTGGTGATTGGTCTCCTGTTTGTCTCCTCACTTTCCCATAGGTTTCAATGGGACCCTTTGTGAAGGCTAGGTGTGATTTGTCTCCTGCCAGGATGTTAGCCATCATTCGTTGTCTCATTGGTGGAATTGGGTTGTTTCCATTTCTCTCATTGCCTTCTGAAAAATACAAACAGAATCTCCATCAGAGAGTAAGATCAATATAGGTTAAATGAGACAACATTTTTTTGGCTAGCTCCTAATGGGTGTAGCCTCTCTGTAGCTCTCTGGTAGTGGGAATTTCTCCTAGGAACCCGAGATCTTGGTCTTCATACAATTATGCTGTGGATCCCAGTTACAGTTAAAGGTTCCTTATCACTAAGTGGGTCTCTTAGCCAATCAGTAAGCTCTTGATTACCCTCCTAGGTTTAGTGCCACTATTACACAGATGAGCATTTCTTGACTTGCTGGTCTCTTCCATACAGGCGTGTGTTCAGCATTCTTGTGACAACTGTCTATATTGTATACCAGTGTTCTCTGCTTTCTCCAAATACCATTGACCAATTTCCCCTGGCAGTTCATGCAACACCATCCATTGCTACACATGTTACCATTCTGGATCTCGAAGGATCTCTTGGTGTTGTTTGATAACACTCTTATGGAAAGCAGTGTGGAGGTTCCTGAAATTATTGGATATAGAGCTATCAGCAGACCCAGCTATCCCTCTCCTCAGAACCTACCCCCAAGTTTCCTCGCGTAAGCACAGAGACAATGCTCAACCATGTTTATAGTATGTCAATTCATAATAGCAAAGAAATGGAGCTAACCCAACCTCCTATCACTGGACGAATGGATATCAAAGCTGTGGTACATATACACTATGGAATTCTAAGCAGCTGAAAGGAAAAATGACATAATGAAATTTAAAGAAACATGGACAAAACTAGGACCAAATCATTCTTAGTGGCCACACACATGAACAGAGAGGCAAGCATTGCATACACTCCCTCATATGTGGTTCCTAAACATGTTAAGCAAGAACATTAAGAAAATCTGTCATTGAATGGAGAGATTGTAAAAGGGAATGGGAAGAATTAGTTGGGCATGGGTAGTTGGGGGGACTCATACAGTAAACTAAATTAAAAATGAATTGACACCATAAAACACTTGCTTTTATATAGTAAGCTACTGTCATGGTTTGATACAGGTGTCCCCCACAAACAATTGAATGTGTTCTGATAGATCGATCCTCAGCTGATGGCAGTTTGGGTTTTACAACCTCGATGATGCTGTGTTGTTGGGGGCGGGCTTATGGGGTTATAAGCCAGCTTCCCCTTGCCAGAGTTTGTCACACCTTCCTGCCGCTGTTTGCAGTGCTGTGGCAGAGGTGATGTCCAGCCCTCTGCTCATGCCATCGTTTTCCCTGCCAGGATGGAGTCTCCCCTTGAGTCCGTAAGCCAAATAAACCCATTCCTCTACAAGCCACTTTTGCTTGGGTTCTTTCTGCACAGCAACTAGAATGATGACCCCAATAGTTTTGGTACCAGGACGTGGGGTCATCTGTTGCTGCAGGAACCCTGGTCTTGTGGCTTTGGTTTTCTGGAAGTGATCTACAGGAGGAATGTGGAAGGATTTGAACTCCTGGCCTAAGAGGTGCCTCGCAGTGTTGTGAGTACAGCGTGATGGTCAGAGTTAAAAGACCTGAATGTAATGAGAACTATGGACTGTGAGGTTTGGCTTACGAGGGGGAGAAAGAACTTGGTCAGGACT
>PVHP010001167.1:0-99902 GCA_004024765.1 Zapus hudsonius
AAACAACAAGAAATAAAAAAAGAAAAACCTTCTCACAGGGAACAAAGTCAATCCTTGTATGGCTCTGAAGAGATGAAGTATGACGGGGTCTGAAAACACCATCTCCAGTGAAATGTTGGTTTTCTCCCAGCTCTCCATTTCTCAAAGGATTTGGATAACTTCTCTTGTAATTTTCTTTAGTTACATTAATAATGGCTTAGGAATACTCTTTCTTTTTTAATATAAAGAAATCCTAGATATCAATAATACTTTATGGGAATTTTCGAGTGATACACTTTTTTTTCCAAAACGGAAAAAAGTTTGTTATTTAATCATATTTAGGAAACAAGAAATACATCTACTGAAAAAAGAATGACCACATATCTTCGGCATGATTAAATCTCCAATTTCAATCTGATTGTATTGATTTGTAAATGATTGTGGTAATCTTCACTGATAAGTAGAAAGCATAATGACCAACAACAATATCTGCAATCTAGCAGATTACTGGTAATTGGTAATATTACCCAATAATTACTAATTTCGTAGTTAGTAAAATGGCGGCAATTCTCAAGTGCACTGCCTTGAAATTTACACAAGAAATAGTTTCTCATGTTATAACAAGGTTGACTCACCTGGTAAGGAATTGGACTCTCAGGAATTATTTTGCAGAATATGAATAAATATATCCTGATATGACATAATAGGCTCGATTGCTTCACACTTTGTACTTCAGCATATTTTTAAAAAAATTAATGGCTCTTTAGAAGTTAAAAATGACTATATTATATAAGAATATCTATAAGATAATTTAAGGAAACATCTGTAACATAACAATAACATTTTCCAGACACTTTTCGACGATACAGCTGTGCACATGTAGTCATGTGAATGTTTGAAGTTATTATATATGCACATAAATGTATATATAAACATATTACCAACCTTATGTTCCTCAAACCTCTGTTAGCAATAAATAAATAAATAAATACATAACTATCAGGTGCACTGATAATGGTAAGCTATGTTAATTTTAACCTAAAAATGACCTTTGTGAAATCAGACTTGAATGATAACATATTTTTCTTAAACTATGTACTTTATTTATTTCAGTTTTTTTTTCAAATATCAAAATAACTGGTGTTAGGGACACTGTAAAGATCATAGATGATATACAGTTAACTATAACCATTACAAATATAGCACTTAATGCATGATCGTAAAATAAATAATTTATATTGCCACAACTTAGATTCATTCATCTTATATGCAATCTGAGTTAAATTCTCTTTTAAGTCATGAAAGATAAATATCTTAAGATATTTCAAAGTTTTCTTTTAAGACCTCTGTCATTTTCTTTGTTTCAATCATTGAATGACACAATCATTCTTTTCTCCCCTAATGGATTATTTACTGGTGTCTGAGAGCTCTCCTTTAAATATCTTTGATCCTTTAACATGTGGTCTTTTCCCTTATATCTATTAGGCATTATTCTTCTCTCTACTTTCTATAACTGTGAAAACTCCTAGAAGAGTTGCTGACTCTCTCTCACCTTCAATTTACTTGTCATCCTAATGCATTTCTACTTCTGCCAGCTCCATTCTCACTATAGAGTGCTTCTGAAATGGGTTTGTTAGCTTTGTTCCTCCCACTGTTCTTTGATGGATCCCTCTCCTAAGCTCAGTATGTAAATGATGGAACAGCTTAGAACTAAGTTCTGGAAACATGTATTTTTCTAATTTCAAATCTTTATGACCATATTAATGAATAGAGTTAAAGTTCTATGTAGATTATCTTTGCTTATGAATTATATCACACAAACCCTCTACTGACATAAAGTTATATAATTCCACTTGAAAATTTAAGGACTTAGAAAAATCACAAAGTAAAAATGGAACTTATGCATCTTTCCCACTTCAGCCATGATGGACAAACAGCCTTTAGAATTACACTACTCCATCAGCTGAATCCATAACATCTCAAGAATAATGTCTTTTCTAAGAATGTTCTAGAATTTCTCCTTTATGAATGCTCATAAATATATTAAAAATTGCATATTTCTGTATTAAAATTATATCTGCAGCCGAAATATTTCTCATTTTATCCTACCTTGGTCATTTTACTGGTTCCCCAAACTACAAAAGTTGATGCTATTCTAGTCTTCAAAATTTAGTTTACTTTGAAGAATTAACATTTTATAATTTAAAAAAATCCATGCTGAAAATTTGTTCCTTTCTTTGCCTAAAATGCCACAATAATCCTATTTCATAAGGAGGATATATTCTTCTAATCTGTAAATTGTTTTTGTTTTTTTTCTATGTTACATAATACGGCTCTACTTAATCTTTTTTTCGGCTCATTTGATTTTAACTTTTTGTTCATGAAACTTCAGCACTTCCAGTATGCTGTAGCTTTTACATGAACACTAAACTTTCATCTAGTAAGATTGAAATAAATTCCTAATTAGTTAAACTAAGAATTTGAAATTTATTTAATATAATGCTGAAGCAAAGCAGACAGACTTAGAGAATCATGGGAACACTTTTCCCATGGTCATTCTCCCTAATTCAGGTGGAAAAGATGGACTATACAAGAAGGACAATGTAATCAGTGAGCCACAGGTTTTTTGCATGTAAATTACATCCCAGTTTGAGAATCACTTGATTCAAGCTCTGCGCCTTGAGAGCTCTCACAATAAACCCAGGCTCTTCCATACCCTCCCCTCCAATGAGAGAGAAAGCAGATCCCCACTAGATAAGCAATGGAAACAGACGGTGCTATATGCTCATGGTTTAATGGCGGGATTTATGGGTACAGGGCTGGCAGCCTTTAATCTCAGCACTTGGGAGGCAGAGGTAGGAGGATCACCATGAGTTTGAGGACACCCTGGGATTACATAGTGAATTCCAGGTCAACCTAAGCTAGAGAGAGACCCTACCTTGAATTTAAAAAAAAAAGAAAAAAAAAAGAATATTCACTTCAATCATTTAATTTTGTTTTCATATGCCGCAAATACAACCTCATTACAGGTTTGGAATATGATAAAAAGAGGTAGATATTAATCAGGTTAAGATTTAGAATGTTCCTACCCTATCTCAAAGATGTCTGGAATGTAGCCACAGACTTCTACAATTTCCTACTGTATAAGTTGGGCCACAGCCATTCAATCAACACAAGATAAGCCAGTGAGACAGAAACCATCGATATTCAACACAAAGACCCCTAAATCCTCAACCTTAAAGCAGCCTTAATACTCACCAACCACCACTCAGGGTACTGAGTGGAAGAGGGGGCAGAAAGATTGTGAGAGCCATGGTGGGGGAGACTATCCAGAGGCATGGCACCCCTCAGTAACAACACACTTGGGCCAGGAGAACCAGGCTGAGTACTAGGCTATCCATGGTCCCCAGTCCCAAGGACTGATCCAGACGGCCCCCGGAGGAGGATATCCAGCTGATTGGGGATGGGGAGGGGGGCATTGGGGAACTGGGGATAACAACTCATTGCTTGCCGGTTAAATAATGTAACTCATTATGGACAATAAAAAATAAGTGGGGGGAATACAATAAGAGCAGAATCAAATCCAACGACTTAAAGTTGGTTACTATTTATATAATGTTTTAAATAAATATCTCAAATGATATTGGTCTCCAGAACAAGTTCTAATGATAACTTCTGAATTTTTAAAAATAAAGTTAATGTAGATTTAATCAGATTTCCATTTATTTCCACAAATAGGAAATTATGATTGTAATAAGCTGGTACCTCACATTGTTGCAATACAACGTCTATCACTGTGAACGTAATCTTGATTTTGTTGTTTGATAACTGAATAAATGTGTGAATCAAAACTATTCATCACCATAACCTATATTTTATGGATTATTAAGTTTCAGATTTTCAAATACTTCTTAACATTTTAAGTCCTTTATTACTATTATAATATTTGTATGATAAATTGAAATCCAAATGTCTACCACGTATATTTTTTCTTTAAATTTTTGTTCCAGCTGTTCTGCTCAAGCCTAACAATTTGTCTGTGTGTCATGTTTCTTTTTCTAGAAAACCTTTCAAATATAAATGAGATTATACTAATCCAAAAATAATATTGTTCAATAAATAATTCTTATATTAAATATGAAGATATACTAAAGAAAAACAACACTTTTATGCCTATTCTTCTCTCTTCTCTGTAGTAGCTGATCTGCATTTGTGCATAAAACCATTTGACATTAGGCATTCAGTATTATAGGTCAACAATGTGGATTTGACATGCTTCTGTATCATAGTTATGGCTCTGTTCAGAAGACGACAGTTTTTAGAATAGGAAAGATTCCAGAGAGTGATCTCAGCCCAGTGGGCTCTTGGATCCTTTCTAGTACTAATGAGGCAGATACATATTTATAAAGATTCATTAAAGGTGGTAGCACTTACAGAAATATTCTGAATTATGAAAGTGGTTGCTTCATCACCAACATTTTAAAGCAGAGGAAATATGTTTTGTGCTCTGAATCTACATTTAATATCACTTAAAAAAATAAACACTAAAAACACTAGAGTCATTCACTATGTATTTCAACTTCTCATTTATGTTTTTCTTTATAATATCATATTTTATCAATTACTGTAAAGCCCCATAATTTTATGAATGAATCATAACCCTGGCAATAATGTCACAATATGTTAAAATAACTAAATCATTATATAGTATCAACTTTTTATTTGTATCATTAGCATGACAACAAGGCCAATTATTTTTTTTTTAAATTTGATGCTTTGATTTTAGGGGATGTATATATAATGAGAAACTTTATTTAAATGAATTTACTCTGTATTATCATATCAGGTTGGTTGTATAGTGATATGTTTATTTTCTACCCCTGTGTTGATCATTGTATGCCTGAAGCAAAGCTCTCTGCTGGATTCATTGTTTTGCATGAATAGGTCAAGCTAAGGATGGAAGCCAGAGCAATTAAATTCTTATCATCTATGACACAGAAGGTCACAAATCCTTCTGAAAAAAAGAGGTGCTTAGGGATACTATGGAATTATTTTAACATTTCCTTAAAAAGTGTTTTCTAATGCATAGTACACAGAGAAATTCAACATGAACTTTATGTATTACACACTAGTGTGTGGATTTTAAATTAAATTATTCATTTAAATCCAATTTCAATAATCCCTGGGGAAAACAGAGAATAAAACAAGTAAAATATCAAGGGCTTCATCACTTTAACTTTTCAAAAATTTAAAGAACAAGAAATTATTAAGGGGATTTTGATGCTCTTGCCAAAACAAATTCTTAAACTATGACTATAATCAATGTTAAATTGTCTATAATAAATTATTTTAATAACATCATTAAATATTCACAATTTTATTTCATATGTTGAAAACAGATCAATGGCATTTACATATGCACTCTAAACAGATATGCAAATGCTGATGTATTTCTCAACAAATATTAGATACCTGATAATGCTAAGTATGTCTAATGCTGAAATAATCCAATGAAGACAATATTGTATGTCGTCTTATTCATCAAGGAGTTACACCATGCTATCAAATTAAACTAAAGCATATAATTCATGTTTAAAAGATTCTTGAAAACTATTTTTTTAGCTAAGCATGGACACAAAATCTGTATTGGTCTTGTGGGAGCAGAGATTAGAGTATCAGTAGAGATCATGAAAAGGGCAAAGCTTCCAAATCAGAAAGAGACTCTGTCTCAAGGAAACACGGAGATGAGTACTAGAAGGAGGCTCCCCAAGGTCTCCTCTGGCCTCCAAGCACACAAATAGAATGCATGTGTCTATATGCATGTGCATTCACCATGTCACACACTCACCCTGCTTTATATTCTACACACACACACACACACACACACACACACACACACACACACATTTCTTTAGAAATAGTTTTCATCTTACCTGCATTTATTTCAGCAGTGACAATTAATAAAGTAGGTCACCATGGTTATATTTGAAATGTATACATTTTAGGTATTTTGCTTCTTTTGACATGTGTAAATCTAGTATTCAGTTTTGGAAATTTGTCATAAAATATATTAATTATACAAATTCCACAGTATGGTATGGTGAAGCAGGTCTTTCATCACATATTTCTGGGTGCTGAAAGAGCAGGATGAAAAGTTCAAGGCCAACTTGGACTACACAAGAGAAAGACTGTTCTCAAAAACCAACCAGCCAACCCCCCCAAAAAAAAGATAAAGAAAAAATACCCAGACTCTGCAATTAATTTAACAAATATTTAAAGTTATATTTTTAGACTGCATGTAATTATATGGTTTTAACTTGTTTTCAAAATTTTAGAGTAAAAATATCTAAAATTTTGAGATAATTTGAAATCAATGTACTATTGTCTAATCAATGAAAATTGAATGGCTTCCTCCAGAAGACTTCAGCTTCCAAAAAGTCTCCATCAGATAGAAATTAATCACAAATACTTGAGTCTCTGAGGTGCATTTTACATTCCATCCAGCACTGGGCCCTGCTATATTCTAGTTAGCAAGTACAAGAGTTTAAGAGAGGTCTATAAAGAAAAGTATCGACTTTTAGTAAGAAAATCTGGGCGATACTCATAGGAAATAAATAGCTACATAACCACCTGAAGCATGGAAGTAGCATCCTGAAATTGACCTTTATGATTCACAATTCGGGAAAAACTGGAAAGTAGAGATAAGAAACACTACCCGTCTGGAGGTCATGAAGTATAAAGACCGCACCTTGGATCAGTGGCAGTTTAGAAGCAAAGACTCGGGAAAATTCAAATCATTTTTAAAACACTGGAGATAATTTTCTTTTAAAAAATCTATTTTTCTACTTACCATGACTCTTCATTGAGATCTGTTTTGGAAACCTACCCAGGACTTAATATAATATTGAAGTAAAATAGGTGTGAGCTTAATTTGAATTTATAAATAACTAACTGATTCTGTCTATGACTAACCTGCTGACAGTTGCATCACATTTCTAGAAGATATTCAACTGTTGTATTTGACTCCATGTTTTCTTATGCATAAACAAGTAGTTTATAGACAATGATATAAAAAAGTTTAAAAATAACTTTTCTTCTCTTTGAAAAACAAATGTTCAAATTTCAAATTCCTCACTGGTCCAATGTTTGATTATATATTTTAAATATTTATTTCATATACCTGTGCATGTTTGCATTTCATGATGACCATACCTGATTTGTTATATATCACAGAAAAGAGATGGAGACACACAGAGGTGACACATCTGGCTACTGTCATAGACTTGATTAATGAAAACCCTGTGGCTAATTCCTGTGGTTGCAATTTCTAGCCCACTGTTTATTGAATACTCTGAAGCAATATTTTAATCACTGTGTGTTTTCATGTTTATGTGAGGAATTTGTATTGTAATTAAACATAAAAAAAAAACAACAAGAGGGTTATCTCCAATCTGTGAAATCTGTGACAAGAAGGTCACAAAGTTGCTTTAAAAGTCAGGGCATCACTGAAGAGTTTTGAACTTGGGGATTTGACCTAGCTGAGTTTTACTGGTATATACATCTATCTGCTGCATATGTAAATAAAGGCTATAAAGTGAGTAAGTTGCTGTGCTGTGTTCATGTTCACAGCAGTCAGATATCTGAAAGACAATATTATGGGAAATAGAGATGAAGGAAATGGATAAGAAGGAGAAGTAGTATACACAAGGGCTCAGATATATTATACTTTGGTTTATTTCAATATAATTGTACAGAATTAGCATAAGAATGTATAAGAATGGGAAAATGGATGCAATAAACATGTGATGCAAACAATTTGTTATATGTATAAATATATCTTTAAATTGAAAGGAATGTATCATAAAATGGCCATGATTATAAAGTAGGCTTGCTACTGGAATATTTCTAAAGCTATGAGAAAATGATCTATGCATTTATTTAAGAAAAATAAATAATAATTCCTACATTCCCAATGTGACATTATAGGTTCATGGTGAAAAGCAAAGAAGCAAAGATAATAGATAAATGAGGTTTAGAGAGCAGGGCAGTTATTACATAGGATAAATGTATATTTTAGAACCTTAGGACCTAGACAGTATTTGAAGACATTATATCAAGGACAAAGGTGTTGTAGGTGGCAGTGTCAGGCACCTCTGTTGTGGAAGAGAGTAAAGAAGGAGACAGTGACTATGGATATGAATCATGTTAAATCATAAAAGCCAAGATCACACTGACTTCTACAGATATTTCATCACTGATCTCATTTCCTTTCGACTGCCAGTTGAATTCTGTACTTACAAGAATTTTACTATTCTTTTCATACTCCAATTACAATTATTGAAATTTTAAAGTGCAATTAAATAATGTTTTAAAATACTCATTCTCTATTTTAGATGAATGTAATATCTTACAGATGTCTAATAAGCTATATTATGATATCTAATTTTACCTTCGCTAGTTACTTGTGCATTTTTTTTTTGTTTGAGGTAGTGTCTCACTCTAGCCCCAGCTGACCTGGAATTCACCACGTAGTTTCAGGGTAGTCTCAAACTGAAGGTGATCCTCCTACCTCTGCTTTCCAGGTACTGGGATTAAAGGCTTGTGCCACCACACACACCCACTTTTGAAATTTTTATCACCCACACCATTGTTTGATCAAGAATTATTTAACAGTAGTGTATATATAAGAAAATGATATTTAAACAAATAAAAGTATTGCTGAAATAGGCTGTCTAAATTCCAGTCCAATGAAACATCAAACAGCAAAGCTGAAAAAGAGCAAGCATTGGGAGCATGCATTTCATAGAGCACCACCATCAAAGTGAATGCGATCAGAGGAGACAACAAATTCATGTTCCAAAAATCTCTGCAAACAAAAAGAACACTGTTGGGCTAGGAGGAAAGCTCATTCAGGAAAGTATATACTAGCCTGAGGATCTGAGTTTGATCTCAGTTAAACACAAAGTCATACCAGGTATGTTACTGCATGATGCTAATCTCAGCACCAAGAAGATATGGGGAACCAATAGAATTCTTTGTGCTCATTGGCATGCCATTCTAGTTTAATTAATAATCTCTGGATCAATCAGAGCCTCCCTCTCTCTCAAAAAAAAGTTGACAGCATTTCTGAAGAATGACTGTTGAGGCTGTTATGGGGCCTCAATATGCACATATATACTCACAGAAACATACACACACATATGCTTGCACACACAAGAACAAGCACACATACTCATACACACATACATAATAAAAGTAACATTTGTAGTAAATTTTTTGACTACCGTAACTCAATCCTAGCATATATGAGAGGTTTTTGGTTTTTCAGAAATTATAGCTTTCTACAACCAAATAAAGAATATTAAGATAATTGAAAATATATTTGTCAGGAAAAGCAGGAATTGAAATGATAAAGAATGAGGCATGTAAGAAGCTACTTCCCTTACAGACTAGGGAATGCAAATTGGCCTGTAGTGGCCATTGGAATTCTTTGTTTCATGGTGACCCACCGTACCTCAGGGCAGGGGTCACGAAAGGGAAATGATAAACAGAAAGATGGTTTTTGCCACTCCAGGAAAGTGATGATTGGGTTGGGTGGTCTGGGTCATTCTTAGAAAACAGTTACAATGAAATCACACGCAGAGTCCCAGAATGAAGACATTCTGTTTATAACAATATTTAATCCTTCTTCTTACAGCATTCATTCCAGAGCTTCAAAAGCAACTGCAACCAAAACAAACAAAAAAAAATCCTACACCTTGGAAAGGTTTCCTAAAGCCTTGAACGAAATTAGAAATCTTCACATGAGCCCATCCAATCAGCACCTTAGGTTTTCACATGCTTCCCTTGGGGTGTATTCTCCATAGCTGCAGCAAATAAAAAGCACCATTCACTAAAGTGGCTACTGTTTTCATATATACATACATTATATATTTATATTCATATTTTTATTTATGTATTTATTATGAATAAGAATACACATTTTATCAGCAAATCTTGTGAATGTGCCCTGTTTCCCTCCTCTCTATCACCTGCTCACTGGGGTCCTTCCTCGGTGCACATACTGGATCTGTCCATAGGTTAGGGGGTTATGAACTGCACCAGAGGGAGCCAGTTTTTCCCCCTTTGTGTATTTTTGCTGAGAGGGGGCAATGTCTCAATATTCTCCCCCACAATGACTCTTACAATCTTTACCTGCTCTCTTCTGCTCAGTTCTGTGAGTCATTGTGGGTGAGTATTTAAGTCTGCTTGATTGTTGATATCTTAAGTATTTTTGGAACTTTGCCCTGGGTTGTGTTGGGTATCATTAGTGTCTGTCTCCATTGACCTTTGACAGGCTGTCAGACTTGCTCTGGTGATTGGTCTCCTATTTGTCTTGTCATTTTTTCATAGGTTTCATTTGGGCCCTGTGTGAAGGGTGAGTGTGGTTTGTCTCCTGCCATGATGTCAGCAATCATTCAATGTATTATTGGTGGTACTTATTTGTCCCCGAATCTCTCAATGCCTACTGAAAAATGCAAACAGAATCTCCATAGGAGAGTGAGGTCAATATAGATTAAATGATACAACATTGCTATTTTGGCTAGCTCCTAATGGGTATAGCCTCTCTGTTGCTTTCTGGTAGTCGGAATTTCCCCCAAAGAGCCCAAGATTTTGGTCCCCATAGGATTTTGCCATGGATCCCAATTCCACTTAAAGGTTCCTTGTAACTAAGTGGATCTCTGAGCCAATCAGTAAGCCATTGCTTACCCTACTTGGTTTAGTTCCACTATTGCACAGATGAGCATTTCTTGACTTGCTGGTCTCTTCCATACAGCCATGTGTTCAGCATTCTGTGACAACTGTCTTTATTGTATATCAGTGGTCTCTGCTTTCTCCAAATATCCTTGACCAATTTCCCTGGCAGCTCATATAACACCTTCCAGTGCTACACATGCTACCATGTAGGAGGTGGTTACACACACACCTCACAGAACCTGAGTCTGACCTGCTGTGAACCTCTTCAATTTATCTGCAACAAGGGAGTGGTGGTTTTTCCCCTGGAACTTTACCATTTGTGACATGACTGTTGAATTTCTCTACTCTGACTACCTCCCCTCACTGAATTAGTCACAATTTTATACTTTCAATATGAAAACTCTTACGGACTTACCTACAGACTAGATGAGCCATCATTTTTCATTGCATTTTATTTCAAAAAGGCCTTATCCTTAGCTTTCAAGAACAAAACCAAACAGTCTGCTCACAGGCATTTCTAAAATAGATTTTTAAAGTGTTCATTTATTTGTAAGAAGAGAGAGAGAGAATGAGAATGACACATAGGGCCTCCAGCTACTTCAAAGGAACTCCAGATGCATGTGCTACTTTGCACATTTGGCTTTGTGTGTATACTGAGAAATAGAGCCCATGTCATTAAGCTTTGCTCACTTTAACCACTGAGCAATCTCTCTAGTCCTGAGAGACATATTTTTTTTCTGAAGAGAAATTTTTAAAGATGTTTGATTTGTGTTTGAAATCAAGTAGCCAGTTTTCTGACATGAGCATGTAAACATGGAAAGATTTGAGAAAACAGAAAGAGCTGGTCTATCACCTCAGAGAGCAGCCATGGAGAGAATCCAGAGGCTCATAAGATAGCCCTAACTTACTCACCATGTATTTCAATTCATGCATGTTTCTAAAGCAGCTTATCAATAAACAATGAAGGTTTTGAGGAAAATCAGAGAAAAGAGAAGATAACCATCTACCTACACATGAAAAGGTGGTTATTGGAGAGAATATCCATTCAGTTTATATTTGGCAAAGGAATAATCATAGTGAAAATTTTGTGTGAACATGTATGAGATTTGAACATCTTTATCAAGATTGAACTGTAAACTTGTGAACAAAGAAAACTCATCCATCAGAGTGAAAACTGCCATCTTGAGCAAAGCCATTTATCTATGTGAACCATGAGAAAACCTGCCCCATCGAGGCAGCATGCAATACGGATGCCAGGGGTAAACAGGATGCTAAAGAATGTCCCAGCATCTTACAAAGAGAAACTCCATCTTGGTGCTGTTATTTGGTTATATATTCTTGTTATAGAATTATATATATTCTATATATATAGTGTGCATTATATATATATATATATATATATGTATGTATGTATTCTATAAATAGGGAAAAGTTGCTTCTGGGAGCTAGCCTGATCCTATCAACTACTGATGTAATTCTAAGCTCTCGTGGCACTTGCAAATGGCTGTGCTTTCATTGTCTTAAACAAACATTCCCACATCGGGCAAGTATAAAATGTGCTGGTGATGAATCAAGGCTGGAACAAGATATCTCTATCATGATCATAGTCCAGTGCAGACAAAAACAAGGTTCCTTAAAAAAAATCACAGAACACACTCCTGAGGTGGCTAATATCAATGAAAGCTTCTTTTAAAAATAGCTCCATTTTCCTTATCTTCTGATGAAGGATTGATAAGAGAGCCAAACACAGCCTCATGTCTGTTCCCTGACAGTGTGCATTTGAGAGTGAAGTCCTGCTTCCTTGCAAGGTCTACCCTATCACCTGATGCAAGCAGTAATCTTAAATTGTTTTTCTAACCTATTTTTATGGAGACATCTCTCAGTGGTCCACAGTGTGTACTATCCCTTGTGATAATGACTGAATAATCCCCACTGTGTGAGTTTCTTCTTATCTCTGGCTGAAGAATATTGACATACATGTGCAAAGTCATTTCCACATAGAGCAGTTACTGCGTGTGTATGAAGGTTATGTTTAGTTAGAAGGACCAGCTCATTTACTTCTATTACAGAGCAAATCTTCAGTGAACAGTTTGAAAAGTGCCCAGGGTACAGGGCTCTGATCAACAAAATACTACTGTGCAGACATTGTCTTACAGGAACATGGAAGAAAGTAAACACAGGAGAGATGTGGTAAATTAAAGATACTCTACACTGTAACCTGCTGAGATGTGGTCGGTAATATTTGTATCTCATGATCCTGGTGACACAACTTACAGCCTCACAAATCTAGTCTTGCTAAAGTGGCAGACAAGTCAGTATAATATCATATAAAGGAGCCTCCACTTCTGCATCTTTTCTAAAGCTGACACCTGCAGACTATATTTTCTTACCGTTTGCATCTTATTGGACATCAACCCACTACAAAGCAGGAGGACAGGCTGGAGAGATGGCTCTGGTGTTGATTGCAGTCTTGAGACCTCCTGAGTTTGAATCTCCAGGACAGTGCACGTCTGTAACCCAATGTTGTGGGGGAACAGTGATCACAGAATTTCTTGTGATTGAAAACAGCAAGCCTTTGAATTAATAATAATATGTGACAAGAAAAAACTGTCAGGTGATTGAATGAAGGAAACAGTTGAATTCTCTGGCCACTACAAGCTACAACACAGAGGGCTGCATCAGGACTTGAACATGCCAACATGACACATACCACACACATATAATACACATATCACACACACACACACACACCACACACCACACACATAATACACATAATGCACAATGCAATAGACATACCACTCACACATAACACACATATATCACACACGTACAAACACAAAACACATACCACACGTATAACACACACATAACACACACATGGAAAAGACTATGGATAGGATTTATCTCTAAAGTTTATTGCTAAAGTTGTCTGACATTCATATTTAATGTGACACAGACAATTGTGTTCAATTCTAAACACAATATAACACCTGAGCTATTTAAAAGTAGTACTTTACCTATGTGTGTAAATGGGTTTATTTAGAGAGGGTAGAAGGTCCTTGGAGGCAGTCATTAAAATAATTTCCATCGTTATGAACTTATCTAAGAATTTTAAAAATCACACACCAAACCTTCCCCCGAAACTACATGAAATAAAATCTCTGCAGCTGACGTCTTAATTAAGGGCTGGCCTGTGAGGGAGAGCAGCTGTCTACTCTGGCCTCAGTGGACATAAACTAATCATCAGCGATGTGATGGGACTTGAATAAAAGACCTGAGGAATATCAACCTGACAGTCACACTCCTTCCTACTGGGACTACTTCACAATCTTCACTAACCACATACAACTGCCCAGCACCAATGGATTAAGAACTCAACCCACCAATATCAATAAAAATGTGCCACAATCCGGATATCTTTATGATTGTCAAAATTTTATTTCAACTAAACATATAAAAATTACATCATTTCCAAAGACTAATACAGTCTTACCATCCTATCATATTGTTATGTATGCTTAATTGTCTCTTGCCCTGAAATTTAACAGACAACTGTAAGCTCAATTAAATGAATATCACAATGTAAAAGGCAGATAAAGCACATCCACTCCAAGAAAAAAAATAAATAAAGCTACTTAAGAAGTTCAATAGCATGCCAGTACAAAACAAAACAACAGAGACATTCAAAAACTGTGTTCCCCATGAAAGCAATGATAAAGCTGACAGAAATCAGAATCAATTCTTTCATAAATCTCTGAAAATTAAAAGATAAAATGAACCAAAAAATGAATGATAAATGTGATATAGTCTTGATTGTAGGAAGAAACTTTCAAGAGGTTTAGTGTATTTGGTCTCGATAGCTATGTGGAAGTGTTAAAAACAGCATCCTGTGTCCAAAGTGAATATCAGTAGTCTGGGAGTCCCCTGGGGCCAGAGATCAGTGCTGACTCCTCTTCAAAGCCTCCTGCTTTATTTGTTGGCTTGTCCCTGGAAGAACCTTTCTAGAAAGCTACTTCTCTTTGACTTGACTCAGAGCCTATCCTGCATGTTAAGGCATATGAGGAAATATATCAAAACATTGGTCCAGTAAAAAAATGATATAGGCCAAATGCATTTTCCTGCTGATAAGTTTTAGTTTTATTATTTCTGCTATTGCTAGATTATAAATTATAATGAAATAATCCTTAGCCTATGTGGATGAATATGAATATATTTGTATGAAACACAATAATAGGAAAGGAATGGAAATGAGCTACATAAGTAGTAAGGTCATGTCATGCAATTGAAATTAAGTTGGCATTGACCCAAGATAGATTAACATAAATTAATATGGAAATAAACATCTACTAGGAAACTTCATGAAAATCTACATTAAAATGTGAAGACAATTGAAATTCTATGCTAGAAAATATAATTTTATCATAAAAAAATAGCAGTAGATGAAGAGAGGAAAAATTTACAATTAAATTTAGTGAAGAAGTAAAAGGGCAGGTAAGTGCCTTAGGTATTGAGAAATTCCATTCAATATAAGTGAGCTCAACATACCAATTTGAAAGAGTTTTGCATAACAGATGAAGATAAAATGATCTACCTGCATGTGGTCTAAATGAGATGCATTTAAGAAACAGGGAAACAAATGAATATAAAAGGGTGGAGAGGATAGATGATTTGATAATAATTAAAAGAGAACTTGAAGGGGGCACACTGTCATTGTATAGAACAGCTCTTAAGATAAAAGTGTTGCAGAAATAAATAGGTACATTTAATAAGGGAAATATGACTGATATCAATGTAGATTAAGTTGAATTTACAACATCAGACAACAGAGAAAACAGTCACCAAACGCATCAAAGTCAAATGGACAAAGTTAAAAGGAGAAATGGACAATATTATTTGGAGACTTAAAATAGAACAGGCACTAACTTTAGATGCAAAGAAGTGATTCAGGGAAGCAGAAGTAAGGAGGGGTTGTCAAAGGAGTGTGGTGGTATATTGTGTATGTGTTTAGAGGTTGCCAATAAAATGTTTTAAAAGTGTGATTATTTAAAAATTAGGCAAACAAGTAAAGTAGGGACTTAAGTAAAGAAAATAAACATCATTTAATAAGGTCATAAAACAATGTTCAAGCTCTTTGGTCATTAGAAAATGAAAATTGAAAGCAGAATGAAATATGATATACTTTCTAAAATGGTGTAATAAAATACATGAAAATTGACCAGCATTGGCATGACAGTGGATGAGGTGAAAATCTCACACATTGCTCATGAGGACATACAATGAATGACACATGGTTTTGCTGTCCTTTATATATTTAAGCATATAGTTATGATATGAACAAACAATGCCAAACCTAGGTATGTGTCCAAGAAAATTGGAACCAAACTTTCACCAAAACAATGTATAATCATGTTCATGGCAACAATCTTCATAAATGCCACAAAGAAGAAACGGTTCAGATGTCTGAAATACTAAGTAGGCAAACATGTGATGTTAGGAATAGAGTATCCTCTAGCCATACAAGGTTAGGGGTCATTCATACCTGCTGAAACTGCAATGAATTTCGATATTACAGTCAGTAAGATAAATTGAGAACTAAGGTCACACAATATATAATTAGAAATATCCAGAATAGAAACATTCACTAACAAGTGTAGATCAGCACTCTAAGAAACCAACGGAAGTAGGGAATGGGAGTAATGGCTAATTTGGGGGGGGGTGTTGATGAAACATATAACTCTCTGGTGGTGATGCTTGAACATTTTCCTGTGTTTCCTAATGAGTAAACTGAATTGTATGCTTTGGAATCATTGATTTTGTTTTCTCCAATGTACAAGACTATTTCAAAAAAACATAAATCATATTATTTTAGCTAAAAACAGAGACCTTAAAATATATTTATTTTCTAACAGAGCCAAAAAGTTTCATAATACCTGCAAATCATTTTTTGAATTTATTTTCAGAGAAAATAAAAAAACAGGCTCAGTGTATTCATAACTTTATCAGCGCTGGTCCAGAAGTGGCTCCCTCAACAATTATTAACAGGTAGCAATTCAACCCTCAACCTCTACTCTGTCCTATATTTCTGAATTTCTAGAGTAGAGAGTTAGAAATATACCGCAATAAAATATATTTCCATTTATATATTTAGCTGTTCATTCAATCCCTAATAGTGGTGCCCCAAAATAAAGATCTTTATTCCATTCTAAACTTAGAATGTCACTACCAAAGTTCTGAATGCCTGGGGGAAAAAAAGACAAAATGATAGAAATAAACAGTAATGGATGCCTGCCTGAAATGCCCATCAATTGTCTTCTCAGTAGTTTTTTTGTCAGTTCTAGTGAGCCTAAAACATCTGGGACCAAATCCATCAAGTGACCAATTAGGACATCATGTTTATATACTCTGGTAGTAAAATACTTTAAGATATCAACTTCTAGGATGTGTCCAAATTAAAAAACCCAATAGGAGTAATTTCATACATCTGTGGTCATTATACATGTTCTATAGAGATTTTCCCTGAGACTCACTTCCTCTGCAAAGAGTTGTCTCCACGTTTTATAAGCTGCCCTGATTTCTTTCAATGCCCTGACATCCTAACACTGTATTTAGTTGTTCAAACTGCTCATCCGGACGCTTTTTTGATATGTTTTTTGATATGAATATAGATGTAATTTGCATAGTTGAATGGGAAGAGTACCAAATTCCAATCTTCTTGTTCTTCAGTGTGTAAAAATTACTTCTCTGAGTATGAAATTTCCATGGTTCCTTCTTTCTCTGCTGCTTTTGAAAATACTTCCCAAGACTACAGTCTGCTAAGTGAGAAAAATATACTGTCTAATTTGAAGTTCAACACTTTCCTCTCCTCCTCTGAACATGTGGGTAGTGCATAACCCCTGTCATGCCAGTGAGGGGACAAACATTCCTGCCTACTATTCTCCATTCTAACCTGAGCCTAAACCCTGTGTGATGGTTAAATTTATTTGTCAACTTGACCTATGTAATAATCCTTAGTAATCTTGGGCAGGTCTCTGAGCTTGCCTGCAAGAAGGATTGACAAAATCCTTTTGGGATTTTGGAGAAGGGAGGATTTCCCTTCTCCAGAGTGAGCCCTTTCCCCCAGTTGGTGGGCCTTTCAAGGAGACTAAATATAAGGAAGCTTGAGGGGAAGGAAACCCTTTTCCTTCCTCCTGTGGCTGCTGGTGCTTGTTCATGACTTGCTTTCGTGTCTTGCTCTCCTACTCTTCTTGGACAGCAGAACTCAGTTGCTTCAGCCTCACATAGTGGACTGAAGAGCAAACACTCCCCAGGGAACCATCAGGCCTCTGTGCTGGATTGGGACTGCTGAGGCCTCCAGCCACATGGACTGAACAGCTACTGGTTTCTTCACCTGTGGGTCTGCAGACTGCTATTGTTGGTCTATCATAAACTACCCCAATAAATTCCCTTTTACTTAATCCATCTGTCAACCCTATTTCCTCTAGAGAAACCTGACTAATACGCTCTGCTTCCTCTGAAGAGCAGACCCTCAGTTATGGTCACGTCTTGGAAAATGAATGACAAAGACTCTTGACTGACCAAGTGCCATTCCTCATCTTTACCCAGTTGAGATCTTGCTTCCTACATGACAGTGAAATACTCTTCATAAATTCTAGTATTTATAATGTTTAATGTTTTCATGGCCCTTCCTTGCTCCTACTGCAGAAATCATTCTCAGTAACATGGAAGTTTGAAAATTCCTTAGAGAACATGTGGAGTGGACAAAGAAGATTCCTTCAATTCATGAACTGCTTCAAGAAAGGAATTCCTGATAAATCTTTGTCCTCTAACTCTAGCTCCCTGCTCAGTCCACCTGAAAATCCACAAACAATCACAAAAAACTATCATAAATAATTTGAATGCTATAATTGTATCTGATATTTCTTTCATTCTATATAATCATGGCCCCATAGGCTTGATCTTGACCTAATGTAAATTCCATTCTTCCCATTTTTGAGGAAAACTGCAGTGGTCTGATGGTTGTGAAAACCTTGAGGACTCTTCAGAAACATGGCATTATCATGGTGGGTAGTGTGTGGGAGAACTTCAGTTCATCAGGCATATATCAAATTTTGATTTCTTTTCTGTATTTGGCTCTTTCAATAATCAGCTACAGCTCTTTGGCTCTCTGTGAGATCAAGCAGTGATTTAACAGTGGTGCCATAGATGTACAAATGAAGGGCAAGTCCCCTAAGTGCGGGAATGATGAATATCTAGTCTTCCAGACACTTCAGACATATAATCACATGTGCTCTGAATGACTTAGGTGTTGCCTTTCGGTACTTTCTTAAAAATAATGTACTCAAAAATCATTAACTAACTTCAACTGACAAGCTAGAACTAATAATCATGGAAAACACTAAATTTTACATTTATCTTGAGAAGTTTTTTTCTCCACTTGCACAAGAATATTAGATGCAAGAAAAAAATTAAAAATTCAAATTTGTTTCTTTAAAATTATGAAAACATCCCCAAACCATAAGATCCCATTGTATTCTACGTTCTTTGAAGCCCAGTAATGTCATTTCCTAAGCTTTCTCTAAGCTAGACAAATGAAAGCATCACACAGTGACCAAGTATATGGATGACTGTGTTCTGCTAAATCTCACGTAAAATATATTTCCACATGTAGAAATACTACTAAGATCAAATGAACATAAAGATAAAACTGCAGACTTCATATCAGAGTTTCTCTTTATTCATTAGTTGAACAGACACATAATGAATCTCTCCCTACTAACTGCCTAATTCCGTAATAGAGATTAGGAAGGCAAATATGATTAAGACATTGACTTTATCCTCATACACAAAGTAGCTTGCATCGTAGAGGGAGAACAAATCCACAATATAATTTAATATGTGCACCGTAGGCTTAGCGTGAATAGAACAAATGAAGCTTTTTCATTTCATTACCATATGCCATTTACAGAGATTGGTGCACAGATTTCTCTGTTGGAATTTCTCTATTGCCCAGGATCCCTGCAAGCTCCATCACCTCAAGCAAATCATGAACTTAATGCTGCCTGCAGGGTAGTTTTTCACCGAGAGTGTCGTGGTTCCCTATATTTTATGTGTTCTAATCACACATGCTTTTCCTTTCTTCTTTCCCTACATCTTGCTCATTCCCTTTCATTCTGAAGTTCCAACGTTTATAGTATTCCTATATTCCTTTACCCTATTTGTTAGTGTTCATATGTTTCCTCCTGAATTCTATTATTTTGAGTGATTCTATTAAACCGAATGCAATGTAAATTATGAAAGATATTTCATATGATGTTCACTATTATTTAGATTTATGTAGCTATTAATAATGAAGGAAAGATTACTTGATTAGAAATGGTTTTCCATGTTTAGTTTCAAGTTAAAGTCCATAAACATTGTATATTTAGCCTTTAGCGACTCCTTCAGCTTTTCAGCAGTCAAGATGTCCAGCATCAAAAAAAAAAAATCCTAATGATCTTTATCAACATTTCTTTGCTTATTTCTAGTTTCAATAATCTTGAAATCATGAAGAGTGAGGAATGAAATGTTAGTTCAGTCCATTTCTTTCACAAAGAGAGAAGAAAATCTCATGAATTTTTCAATTAGTTGTAAATAAGTTGTATTTGTCATCAGTAATTAGGAATCACACAGCTCTGTCCCTGTTCATCCATGGCCACAGGAAAATTATTAACTGTCGCTGGGTATATGTTCCCTAAGTACAAACCTGGAATAATTTGAACATTTCTCATGATTGTTTATATTGTGCATTTAAATAATATATGTAAATTACCAAAAATTATAATTTATATCATACCTACTAAACACATGGCAAATGTATTTCAACTGCATGGGAAAGAAGAGGAAGACAAACAGCGACTTTTTGTAGATTCAGCCAATAGACTTACTTTGTAAGGAATATTTGTCATTGCTATTATACTCTCTCCAAGGAACATGAAAGCTGTGAAACACATTCACTTATTCAAAAACTTAAACCCTCATTTGCTTAGAAAAAGAGAAAACATATTTATTCCCCATAATAAAACAGACAAGTATTTGAGAATTCACCTTTAATATACTCAAGAATTAGGGGAGATAAAATGTGCATTGTCTTCTAAGAGGGCACTGGGCTGTCAGACACAGAAGCAACTTAACTGACCTGCAAGAAATAGAGAAGACTCTTGAGCTGGGGTTTAGACAATGAGCAAAAGCATAGTATGTTGATTGGCAAATGATGTGATTCCAAAAGGGGTGCAAAGTGGGAAGGGCATCAGAATAAAATCCCCCCACTGCATATAAGTAGCCAATGTCATTGATAACATAAATTATGGGTTAAAAAAATTACAACAGGCTAAGAGCACAGTTTACATCTTGGCTTCTGAAAGAATTCGCTCAAATCATAATAACTCCAGTGAATGTGAATGTTGGAGTCGCTCATCCTGCTTGCTGGCCCTGAAGTAGAGCCCATGTTTACTTCCTGCTAGTCCGGATGAGTCTTTGCACAATGCTGATACAAGACCTCAGTGAGCAGCAAGGATGCACCGTGTGAACAGGGGATGGGAGTCAGCTATGCTCTTTCATCTAATCATCCCTAACAAATCTTCCCAATGATTGTGTTAGCTGATGGAAAATACAAGACAAAGCAGCACAAGCTAAGTTATAGTCACTACTGGGAATCATTAAACCAGCCCGTTTTGGTCCTGTTTGGCTAATATATTTTAAAATCAGGAAATGACAAGAATGGGCTTTTGTTTTATGTGTAAAATCGAGAAACTAAGAAAAGGATGAGAACTAATGAACATGTAGACACATCACACACACACATACACACACACACACCACAAAAATAAAATTGTCTGAGATATAGCTGGTAAAGATCATCTCCCAGTTTGATGGGGGTCTATTGGCTCTGAGTATGGTTTGTTTGTCTGTACAGAAGCTTTTGAGCCTGATCAGGTCCCATTGGTTAAGTGATTGTTGTATTTCCTGGGCTGCTGGAGATTTGATCAGGCAAATTTTCCCTACTCCTATTTCATGTAAAGTTCCTCCTATTTTTTTTTCTTCCAGGGTTTTCAGATTTACAGGATTTATATTGAGGTCTCTGATCCAAAGGCCTAATCTCCAGATCATACAGAGATCTCAAAAAAATACATAATAAAATCTCAAACAGCCCCCTCACAAAATGGAGCATTGATCCCAACAGAAAATTCACAGAGGAGGAACCAGAAATGGCCTTGTACCATCTAAGAAAGTGCACAGCATCCTTAAGCAAAAGGGAAATTCAAACAAAAACCACAATGAGGTACCACCTTACCCCAGTCTGAATGGCAATCAAAGAAAACCAGCAACAATCATTGCTGGCAAGGATGCGGGGAAAAAGGAACCCTCATTCATTGCTGATTGGATTGCAAACTTGTTCAACCGTTATGGAAAGCTGTGTGGAGACTCCTAGACATAATGGACATAGAACTACCAATGGACCCAGCTATCCCACTACTAGGCATCTGCCCACAAGATGCCACATCTCGATGCAGAAAATTTTGTACAACTATATTTATAACAGCTCAATTCATAATAGCCAAGAATTGAAATCAACCCAAATGCCCATCCATGGAGGGATGGACAGTGAAATTGTGGTATATTTACATGATGGAATTTTACTCAGCTGAAAGGAAAAATGACATATCAAAATTTAGGAAAAAATGGTCTGACTTTGAGCAGATCTTACTAAGCGATCACTCAAAAGAACAGAGAATTGAAAGCCACATATTCTCCCTCATATATGGTCCTTAACCAGGATAACTGTTTTCTCTATGCAGACTAGTAGAAAGAAGTGAGAGGTTATGAATGAGGGGTAAGGGATGGGGGAGGGGAATGGCTTAAGCATGAGGCTAAACCAAATTAGATTCAAAAACATAAAATCCTCAAGAGCATACTGTAACCTATTGAGCAAGTAGTGGGCATCGACTGGCAAGAGGGGCCATGAGTAATAGGGGAGAGAGTATAAACCTGTGAATAATTGATCAGTCTGACAACCCCTGGTCCCAGTCACCAAATCCTTCCCTCACTGAGCTAATGAACAAAGTGACCCATGAGGTTCCAAAAACAATATAGAATTCTGTCAAAGCCCTTGAATGCCCTCCCCAGGCCTGAGGCAAAACCCTGTTGCTGAAGAAACCACAGAATGCCATCAATCAGCATCGAGAGAACCTTCAAGGTCCGTAATGGTAACCAGCCCCCAGATGGCAGTTAGTGCAGTGCTGGAAGGCACTGCACAAGCTGCCAGGGGAAGCTGATCAAAGACAGGTGGAGTAAACAGAGACCACTGGCATGAAACACAGTCTGTGGCCATGAATAGGCTGACCATACATCCTACTGGGAGAGAACAGCGAACCAAGAAAGGAGCACTAGTACAATGGAAGAGCCTGGGCCTGAGGGAGACAATCAACAGCTTTTAAATTTGGCCAAATATTCCACTTAGGGAGGGAGGGAGAGTCCTTGACTGGAACTGGGGATTCAGGGCGATAGGCACCATATCCCGTACTCTTGGGCTCACAAGAAAAGATGCACTATGCAGGCTACTAAAAATAAAATCTTGGTAATGCAGAATTTATTTGTTACCCTAGACTGATCTCACTCTCCTATGGTGAATGTGTTTATATTTTTCAGGATGCAGCGAGAGAGCTGTGGCCCATCTAATCCTACCATCCGACTGTAGGCAGATAGCTGAGATCCTGGCAAAAGATGAGACTCCATAGTCATATCATGGAGGATCCATATGGAATCCTGCAGAGAATGACAGGACAAACAAGGGACCCACAAACACAGCCATTCAATCAACACAGGATAAGCCAGGGTGACAGAAATTTTCGACACAAAGACCCTTGAACTCACAACATTAAAGCAGCCTTAATACTCACCCACCACAACTCAGAGAACTGTAAGGAAGAGGGGGCGGAAAGGCCGTGGTGGGGGAGACTATCCAGGGGCATTGCACCCCTCAGTAACAACACACTTGGGCCAGGAGAACGAGGCTGAGTACTAGGCTATCCATGGTCCCCTGCCACAAGGACTGATCCAGACGACATATGGAGGAGGATATCCAGCTGATTGGGGATGGGGGAGCATTGGGAAATTGGGGATAACAACTGAATGTTTGCCCACTAAATAATGTAACTCATTATGGACCACAAATATATATTAAAAAAAAGAAAAAATAAATAAATAAAATTGTCCAAGCTATATAAATTGAGCCAAAATAAGCAAAAGATCTAAAGCACTGGAAAAACTAAACATGATATTTAAAAAAAAATCCTGATTTGAGTGTCCAAGGCCCCAGCAAAGGCAGGAGGAGAGAAGAAACAAGCTACCCCGAGTTTAGACGAAGTTGTCAACCACCAAGGCGGCAAGAGAGTGATGCCTTGGGTATCAAATGTTCCCTATAGGCTCCTGTCCTGGGGCTTTGGTTGCCAGTTGATGGGCTCTTAGAAACATTTAGATTCTTCATGTTACTGGAATAATCAATGGATTAATGCCTTATTGGATTCTTTAGTGATGGTGCTATTTCGGAGGCTGTAGACACTTTGGAGGGGCAGGAGCCAGATGGAAGTAGGTATTCAGAGCTTGCCATCTGGAGAATATACCAGACCCCTCTCTTTCCATTTGCAGGTCTCTGTGATGTGAACAGTTCTGCTCTGCCATGCCTCCTCACCATGATGACTTACATCTCTGAAATGTAAACGAATGGAATGCCCTCTAGGTCTGTGTCACATATTTTTCTCATAGAGGTTAGACAAGTAATTAACACAGGTGCCTCACCATAGTTAAAATCTTCCCATCACAACACACACAAATGTAATAAAACTCAGAGAGAGAACACAACAGCAGGGGAAGCTGACTGCCAGTGCAGATAATTAAAGTACCCTAAAAGTAAGAGTCTGGCATTGCAAACCTTTAAATATGAATAAAGTTTGACTATTGGCAAGCCGTTTGAATTATTATAATGTGAAGACTGTACTGGAAGTCAAAAATAAAACTTCCCATCCCTTCCAAATTCCCAATCACAAACAGGTCACTTGCACAACCCAGTATGCGTACCTATTTTTTTTTGTGTTTTTGTGTTTAATTTCATCACCTCCACATTTATACTGAGATAGCTTAGTTAGTATTGCCCATGTAAAATTCAGATGCCTCCATCCAATCTCTTCAGGTCATTTTTTTCTTTTTCTTTTCCTCACAACCTGCGTACTAGAAGCCTCACAGTATCACGATGTCATTTGCTCATGCTTTCACTGTGTTCCTGTGGCCTCATAACTCCTGCCGCTTGTCAACTTCATCTAGAAGCTCAGAGAATTCAGCTTTGATCTCCGACAGAACTCCATGTAATGTTCTTTCCATGCAAAGACCTGGAGCTTCTGTGTCTCCCATTAGTGGGCGGTGAAAGTCCCTGGTGCTCAATGTCTCTTCACTAACTGATCAGGGACAACATAGAGGCACACTCTAAGGGTCTCCTTCTTTCTTTAAACTTTGTTGATTGTTCTTTCTCCACATCTTGTTCTCTCAGACAATTTAGACAAATTTAAATGAGTGCTTCATTTTTCTATACTTGTCAAGCTGTCTTATCATGAATGTGGACTCTGTTTTTAAAATAATTTAATAAATATAAATATAATTATCTATCTAATGCAAATATAATTTCATAGATGTAAATATGACTTTCTTCTATTCTATTGAAATTAGGATTGAATTTGAAAAGTTCTTTCCTTTTAGCTTGGAATAACTTCTTTGAGTAGGCATTTAAAACTTTTTATCATAAAATATTTTTAGTTTATAATTTTCTAATTATAAGTAACCTATTTTCTTGTTGGTATTTTTTTTTGTAGTACTGGGGGTTTAAGTCAGGGTGTCACACTGGCTGGGTAAGTGTTCTAATCCTGAGGAATATCTCCAGTCCCCTTGCAGTTTGTATCAAGATGTTTGTAGGATTCATGATGTCATCAGATCTGAAATTAATATCTATTCAAGGCCAGTTGTTTCATTAGAAACAAATAATATTGCAAGACTTCTAATGTTGGGACTATTCATTATTCGTACAGGAGGCTGTTTCTTTTGAAAGATGTAGAAAGTATACATTACATTTCAATTTATATAATACAGGACTTTGTGCATGCTGATATTTTAAATTCAGATAGACAGAATCTTGTCATTTCACCTCTTGTGAGTGACACTTGTTCTACTTCTTTCCACACTGAGAATGATACTCCTCAAGGACTCAGGATGATGTAATGTCTCATAGTAATTAATTTGCACTATAATACATTAAAAACAGTATTCTCAAGTTAACAACATACCATTACTATGATATATTTAATTACTAAGTCTCATTTTCAAATATGCTCTTCCCACTCGCCCCACAATTTTAAAATGTTACAATTTTTAATTGTAATTTGTATTTTGTTCTACACTTGACTATTTAATGTTCACCACCCATCTGTATGTAAATGTGTCTATGATAAATTTAGTTGTTTAAACACCATTATCTAGAGAGCATTATATTTCCATATGCTAATAAAATTTTGGGGTTTATTTCACTTTTGTAAATTGAAAGTTGTTTTGTGATCGTTGCACATCAAAGTCTTTGGATTACATCCTAAACATGTGAGTTCACATCCTGCTGCATAAAGCAGTCATTATTGCCAATCCATTAATATCATGACATGCCTTTTCTATTTAGATTTCCCAAAATTCAAAATCATTAATTTCATTAGAGTACACCACACAGGCAGTTTTCAGATAGGTAATGTGTTACTCATTATGTAATTTCATTTTGTTTTTTGAATTCCACTCAGGTTTCAATTAAGTTAGTATTAGTTTTGCTTCTCTGATTTGGCACCTATTTTCAATGGCTCATATTGCATATTTATTATTACATGTTATTATCCTTTGAAATTTTTCCTCAAAAATGTCAGGATTTTTTGTGTGTGTGTGCAAAGCACGTGGTGTGTGTGTGTGTAGTATGCACACCTGTGTGAGCACATGCAGCCCCCTCATTCACAGGCATGGAGATGAGAGGGAACATCAGGTGTCCTCAGTCTTTTCCCTTGAGAAGTAATGTTGTTGAAACTTGCTTTGCCCGTTTTTCATCAGACTGGCAGGCCTGTAAGCCTCAGCCAGGACTCTTGGGTTCCTGTGTGGGCTCTTCATTCTCAACAAACACACTTGCTATCCCTAGTTGACAACTGTGTCTTTTCTTGAGCCTTGGGGTTGAAATGAATGTCACAAGGTGGGTCACACCCCAGTTAGACAAACCTTAACTCCACAGTTCAGGCAGATGTCAGGTGATGGGAGAACCAGCTGCATTTTATGGGTTTAGTCATCCCCTCAGCAGGGCAGAACGTTAAGTCTTACTCTTCAAAGAAATTTCCTATCTTGAAAATTACAGAATAAAAGGGACAAAATGATGTGTACCAGAGAACATCTGCTTCCCAGGTGTATTTTCGTGTGTTTGTTTCACCTGTCCAGGGAGTATGTGTGGTATGGGGTCTTGGTGTGCTGTATGCATGTTTTTTTTTCATTTAATTTTTAAATTTAAAGTAAAATTTAAAGTTGTCTAGTCCTCTTAAAGCAGTAAGACTGGTGTTTATTCTTCTAATGCTTCTACCTTGATTTTTAATTCTACTTTTTGACTTATACTGATTTTCTTTTATGTTTCATTTTCTTATACAATATTCATAGCATGAATTATTCAATGTCCTCATTGCAAGGAAAGAGTAGGATACATTTCTATGTTTTGTGTGCATGCCATTTGGAAAGCTAACACTAACTGAATGTCAGTCTTTTCTTTCTTCTTGCTTTGTGACTTTGTAGAGAATATCATCTGCATCATCTTTGGCTTGTAGATTTTATTAAATATTTTTCCTCATGCTTTCGATTTTTATCAGGAAAACATTTCCTTCTTTTGAGAATCTCCCCTGTTGCATCGTATACTGGGAATTCTCAAGTGTTGACTCTGGAAACTGACCAGGCTTCTGGTGTCATATTTTATAGGGGAAAGGACATATTAATGCCTTCATGACTCCTAATAGAAATATTAGAAATGGCTCCTACTGAAATGTGGAATTTATCAGGTGAAGGTTTATCAACTAGATAAGAACTTTAAATATCCTTACCTTTTCGTTCATTCCAGTGACACTATAGGTTATGTATGCAGGACTGAACTCTAATAGAGTTTGGAGCTCCAGCACCGATGTAAACTCCAGGAGGGGGTGTGTGGTGGCTGCTCTGGAATTCCAGAGTCAGGAAGTGAAGTCAGAGGATCCCCAGAGCAAGCTAGCTAGCTAGACCAGCCCAGCTGTCTAGCTCTGGGTCAAGTGAGTAACCATGTCTCAGAAGGTAAAGTGGAGAAACACACAATAACATGTAGCCTCCAAACACATGCAGATACATGTGCCCCTGCACCTGCATCCATGTGGGCCCATATACATGCATATTGTGCACATTATTAATGGTGTGTGCATGCATGTGTGCATGAATCTGCATTTTTGGATACACATCTTCATTTGCTACTTTGAATAAGAAAGATTCATAGGTTGAATGTGTATGCTTGTTGCTAATGTAGACTCTCAAGAAAATCAATGGCGATATAGGCAGGAGAATACCTGGAGAGAGGACCAGAGCCCTTTAAAACACTCCTTTCTGGACTATGGGAAGAAATAAGTATGTAGATGCAGAAAGCAATCCTTGCTATACACACGCATCTGTGGGGGAGAACAGGATGCTAGAGCAGAGGCAAACACTGCTGGGCTATTTATTGTAAGGTACCAGACAGAGGCCAGGTGATGGGACTGTGAGTAGTTCCCTCTAGATGAACTTGCTTTAAGGAAACCTAACTTTTATTAACTTTTCTATACATCCTTGTATTATCAAATATCGAGGATAGAAAGTTGGCATGGGCGTTCTGTGGTGGGTGTTTTTTTTTTTTTTTTTAATCAAAATACCTGCACTCATGAGTTAAAGCTGAACAAACCAACTGAAGAATTGGATAGCTGGGAAAGTATCACATCCAGAAAACCTTAAATTATCTGAAAAAAGACTACATTATTAGTAGAATATTCAAAATTCAACTTAATATGAGTATTGATTACCGGTCAGTTATATGTTACTAACAGTCACAAAGATTACTAATTTTCACATTGTATGGAATTAATGAATTTACTTCCCCATATGAAGGGAATGAGAGGCCAAAGAGTATATCCTGGTGAGTCATGGCTGGGTCCATTGCTATGTAAGGCTTTTGCAAAGGTTACCCATGACATATGTACCTGCTTGACAGAGACCCATTTATACGGGACAGCTAATTACTTATTTATGAGTCACATCTTTCAGTCTAGTGGTACAAAAACATTGACTCATTCAAAGGAGATGGATTAATTTAAGTAACTAGGGAAACATTGGGAGCTGATTGTTACTTTTAATTGACTTGCTATCTTATGAGACCTTTTGATTTGGTTAGAAGGGTTAAATAGTAAAACAAATTAAAAATAATGTTTGTGAAAAAGAAGGTGAATGAAAAGTTGCCATCGTTTAAACAATGAAAATAACGTTCTACAAATAAAGCAATAAGATTAAAGGTACAGTTAAGCCTCTATCTTATATAAAATGAGTGGTTGTGACTGGCTCTGCAGTATCAAAAGAACACAATTATAGTAAATATGAGTAAGTGATTGAAAAATCAGCTAAATGGAAGTTTACGATTACTGAATGAGCCAAAGGTCCTGTCACCAAAGTTCTTGCGAAGCGGCTTGAATAGTCAAAGAAATAATGATATAAGGGAGATATTAGGAACCAAACATTTCTGAGCATTTAAAACATTATATGTAAGCATGCATTTGCAAGGTGGCTTTTGTGGCTCTATCACAAAGAAGCAATAAATACCAAAAGGTAAAATTGCATTATTGTTTGATATCTATTATCTGAAGGCATGAAATAAAACTGTAAGAAACAATGTTTATATTAATATAATTAGTATACTTTTCTACCACTTGTTTTAATTTATATTGATTTTGAATTAATCATACTAGTCTATATTATTAAAATTAGAAAAAATAGAAATTTTCCTTTTTTAACACAGACTATATATCCAATTTTCTAAAAGATTAAAATAAGATGTAATTCAGTATAAAACTTTCTTTGAGGGCTGAAGAGATGGCTTAGCAGTTAAGGCATTTGTCTGCAATGCAGAAGGACCTGAGTTCAATTCCCCATTGCCCATATAAAGCCAGATGCATAAGAGAGCATATGTGTCTGGAGTTCATGCTGTTCCCATTCTCTCTCTCTCTCTCTCTCTCTCTCTCTCTCTCTCTCTCTCTCTCTCTCTCTCTCATAAATAAATAAATAAAATTTAAAAAAAAACTTTCTTTGAGATTTGGTTGTTTTACATTGGGAGTTTTGTAATTGGTTATTTGCTGGGGATTGGACCCAGGGTCTAGTGCATGCTAACCAGGGGCTTCCCAGAGATCCAATCTTTCCTTAATGAGTAATTTTATAAAGACAAAGAATGAACACAACTTTTGCTCTAAATGTTTTAATGGTTTAAAAAAAATTTATGTGCTATGCATCAGAATTTATAATTCCATGGATTAAAAAGATACTTTTGACAAAGATCTTTGAGAGTTTCAGACAAGCTCCATAGACCCCCCCCCTTAAGTGGGAGGTGTCTCTAGCCAGAGCACAAACCTAGATGTTAAAATTGATTGGTCAGTACAGACCAATCAGCTATCTCTCTGACTTACCTGATGGAAGTTTTAAAAAGCTCACTAAAACATGATGCCCTAGGAAGAGGACTTCTGGGTTGGGATGAGTGGGGGTGGAGGGTCAAGATCTCCCCACATAAACTTATTTCCTCTTGACAGGAGCCCTCTGTTATCTTTCCCTTCCCTGCCTGTTAAACAGCATAGATTTTGGTTAAAACCTCTCCCATGTGTTCTCCCCACACTGGTGGCTGGAAAACTCTGCAACTCCCCATTTTCCTTTAATTAAAGTCTCCCACTATACCTTAACCTCTGGTTGTCTATGATTTTAATTCTTTAACTGTGTAGACAAGAATTGAGGTACTCCTTAAATTTTGAGGTGCATTTAATTTTTGCTGGGTATTATCTAATTCTAATCCCCAACTCAGTCTCTACAGATCTACACATATGCATTTGAAATATGACAAAATATCTGCAAGTGTATTTGATATGGTTCAGTATACATAAGCACTCATTTAATAAAATGCAAATTATCAAAGCAAATATTTAGGTAATTTTTTAAATATTGTATTTATTTATGTGGCAGAGAGGAAGAGAGAATGAAAGAGACAGACAGAGAGAGAGAGAGAGAAAGAGAGAGAGAGAGAGAGAGGCAGATAGAGAGAATGGGTGCACTAGAGCTTCCAGCAACTGTAAATGAACTCCAGACACATGCACCACCTTGTGCATCTGACTTTATGTGGGTACTGGAGAAGCAAACTCCGGTCCTTCTGCTTTCAGGAAAGCACCTTAATTGCTAAGCCATCTCTCCAGCCAGTATGTATAAGATATTTAAAACTATTATTCATTATCTATAACTCAAATAATGTTAAGCCTAAATAGTCATCACATTAAGTTTTTAAAAAGACAAAACAACAATTAGGAAACCTTGACAGTATATAGGAAAAGGTGCTTCCAACATCCAACAAATTATGTTATCTTACTTAAGCAGAACATCAGCTGTTCCATGCATAGTTTCATCAATTTCCCAAATAAGGTAAACATATTAACTGCTATGATTACTTGTATTTGCAAGGTCAATTGTTGGACTTTATGAGTAAATACTTTGTATTTAAATCTGGGGCTCCCAAACAGCACATGGAAAGAAGAGATTAAGGTGATCAATTCTTGTTGGGGAAATTGGAGACATCCATTCAAACTACTACAGCTTGCTAGTTGAGCTATTTGTTTGAGTCCAGTTTATGGAGTGTTAACATATTGATATGTAGTCACATGTGTTGGTTTTTGTCATCTGCCAATTCTAGGTTTTCTCAAACAGAATTTGAATGTTATATGACTGATATGTATGTGGGCTTTTAAAAGGTTCCTACTGTCTCCCCACTGTATTTTTTTTTTAATTTGAAAGATGGTAAAATATTGTAATTTCATACATAAATGACAGTGTACTTAACTACTCAGCAAACAGTGAGATACAAAAATTTCACTATTCTTCATATATTGAATGTAACAAAGAACAAATAAAAAGTTTTGAAAGACATTTCTATTATCCACATAAAACATTAATTTAGCTTTAAATAATCAATGTCAGGTATTTTTTACTCATTCCATTATTAGTTAAATATTATGTCTTGATCTTTTTATTTTATGATTTTTGCTGAATGATTTGTGAAAGTATTTTAAAAGGTGATAATTGAAAAGCTGTCTGTCACAGAAGTCACCTAGTTTGCAGAACTCCTGGAAGTCAGTGTGGTTTCATCATGGAATTAATCCATGAGTAATACACAAATGTTTTCATATTGTCAACAAAGTAACCATTACATGAGAAGTTATTACTTGAAATATGTATCCATTAACTAAAGTGAACACCAAGAAACTATTAACAAATGAAGAAAATGTAAGAAAGTTTCACTCAGTTGATTTTTAATATGGTTGGATGTTTAGGTTATTATACTTTATAACTACCATTATCATAGGGCATGTTCCTCTGTTCTTTTATTTATTTAATCAAAACATGCTATTCATTGAAATGACTATTATGTAAATGTAGGGAGTGTGTATACTCTTTCGTGTAAATAAAAGAATGTATAGCAAATTACAAGTCCTCACAGATGGTTTTTGTGATTTTTTAAACATTTTTATTGGCTGAAATTATATATAAACACAATATACTCAGTATCCTAGGTTATTAGATAAAGCCAGTGAATCCATGATGACATTCCCTTTTATGCATTAGTTATTCTCTCCCCCATGACTCTTACATTCTTTCCACCCCTCTTCCTCAAATTTCCCTGAGTCATAGTGGGTGAATTTAAATTTTGCATAGTTATTAGGTTTTTAAGAGTCTCTAAATTTGTGTTTTGGGCAATTTTGGGCACTCTTGGTGCCTCTCTCCATTGACCTTCCTTAGGTTATCTGTCTTGCTGTGGGAATAAATCATTTGCTCATCAACCCTCTTTCTTAGAGGTTGTGTTTGGGATCTACAAGGATCATCTCCTGCTTGGGTGTCCCCGTCAAATCAGGTCCCTTTGTTGGAGTTTGCTTGTCCCCGATTCTCATTGCTTTCTGAAAAATACAGAGTCTCTAGCAGAGAGTGAGATTATTATTGGTCAATTGAGACAAATATTGCTAGGTTTCTGAGCATTTGGAGGGTGTAGCCTTTCTAAGGACCTAAGGTTACTGAGGACTTCCCCACGTAGATGGGTTTCTTGGTCCCTATTCAAGTTTGCCTTAGGTCTCAATAAAAGTCAGGGGATCACATAGCCAATTAACCAGCTGTTGATTACGCACCTAGGTTGGGCACTAGTATTGCACAGATGGGCACTTCTTGACTTGCTTGCCAGTGCCATATATCACTGTGACCTTCATTCTCAGGCCATCAGTCTGTGTAACTTGAAGATGCCTCCTGCTCTCTCATGATATCATTGGTCTGATTCCCCTGGCAGCTCAAGAAACACCTTCCAGCATTCTGGGAGCTGATTTCATTTCAGGATTCAGCAGGGTCTCTCAGGATTGTGTGATATCAGTCTGTGGAATCTTCAGCAATAGGGTCTTATCTTTTTACTGAGGTAGGTATTCAAGGGCTGTGACAAAGATTTGTCTTATTTTACAGACCATATAGGTCACTCTGATCAATAGCTCATTGTGGGAGGTAACTAGTTACTGGGTTGAGGAGCCAAAGGTCAGCATCCTTTGTATCATAGGTAGGCTTCCACCCCTCCTTTTGAGGCCTATCTACCTCAGGAATTTGTACAAAACATAGGATTCTATGGAGTAAGATTGTTGTTAGTTTAGTTTTGTGTACATCTCCCCCCTCAGTTGCTTCCACCCTTGCCCCCATTTCCTTCTGTCCCCTTTGCCTTTCACCTGAATCACTAGTCATGTTTACTTACAGTACAGTTTAACCTGATTAGGAGCCACATATAAGGGAACATATAGCAAAAAACTCCATTCAAATAAACCGAGCCTGAGAAAAGTATAATAAATGTATATGGTCAGAGTCAAGCATTTTGTTCTTTTATTTAGATTGATGCTAATAGTTTGGGAGGTATAGAGCACAGAGCCAATTTCATGCATCCTTTGTACAAATTCCTTTACAAACAATTACTTTTTTGAGATCAGTGTTATTCAGTTATTCTAACGCTATTACAAAATACCTGGGGTGGGGGTGGGAAGCAACTTAATGAAGGTAATATTTCATTTGCTCTGAATTTAGAGGCTTACTCTCCTCAGACACTTGACTTCTTCATTGTGGGGCTTGGACGAGATGAAACCTAACAAGGAGGATGGAAAAGTAGAGCAAAGCTGCTCACTTCATCAAGCAAGAAAGGAGAAGTGGTTGGAGAAGAGATATAGACCTCCCAGTACTTCAAGGTATGTACCCAGTGATGCCCTCCCTCTAATTAAGACACAACTCCTAGTAGAAGAGGTTAGTCCACTTATCATCTAATACTTTCAGTAGATTTAAGCAAAGTGGGTACTTCATTTCCAAACCATAATAGTCTCTTCTATTCTCTTCTAGTATCTTCTAGAAGATAATGTCTTCTAGATCAATTAATTTAATTATCTCTTCTACAGTCTTAAATTGTCACATATCCCATGGGGGGTGGAAATCTATGATAAACAACAAAGAGTATTTGGAATGTATTCCAGTTTTAGGAACTGAGTGAGCACAAGCACATAACCAAAGAGTTAATATCCAAGCTATATTTTCAAAGGTGTGTAAATATGGTTCTACAATTTAGATAAAGACTGTAGTGTGAATATTTAATAATGAAGAATTAGTCATCAAAGATATTCAATGATAGTTTTTATGAGCCTAGAGTGCTAAAAAGGTGGAATATCGTAAAAGAATAAATCACTGCCTGCATGAAGTTTCCCTTTTTTGAAATAAGACAAAAAAGAAACAAAAGAGCAAGTATGTTTGTGACATGAGACTGTTACATGGTATACAAGAGCACAAGTCCTAGGGACAAATGACAAAGGCTTGGTTCCTTATTCTGCCTTGTTCCTTGTGTGTAATTTCATTATAGTAGAATATTCTCATAGTCGTATTGAGTTTAATGTATAATAGAGAGAGAGAGAGAGAGAGAGTAGATAGTATACTGTGTAGGCCACACTTTTCACCTTACTTTTCAGCTATGTACAAGTGCAATGGTCCCAGACAAAGGAGGACAGAAGCATGTATGGTTATTTGATAGTGGTGAGGGAAGCCTTCTCTGATTAGATGAAATTCAGCATAGGTCTCAAAGGGGCAATGGAACCATCCTTGTTCATTTCTGGGAGAGCAATGCTCTGGCAGCAGGAGAAGCCAGGAAAAAGCTAGAGAAAATGGTAAGATATTTGACTTGTACTAGCATTGACATGGAATTGCAGTAGAGAGACTTTTTCTGAATATGGCATGATCTGCACTGCATTAAGTTTATGACTGCTATAAAGAGAACAGCCAGCAGAGGTGGCACATGACTTTAATCCCACAAATTGGGAGACTGAGGTAGCAGGGTCTCTGTGAACTACATGGTGACTTCCAGGTCACCCCAGCCTAGATGAGCTAGATGAGATCCAACGGAAACATCATCATCATCAACAATAACAACAACAAACAGACTTATAGGTGTCAAAAGAATAACATCCTGGCAAGAGATGAACCATCCCTGCCCTAACATCTAGGCCCCTAATGAAACCTATAAGAAAGTAGCTGGAGAAACAAAACAGCAAGTCAGATAACCCATGAAAGGTCAATGAGACAGACACCAAGGATACCCAACACAACCCAAATCAGATGTCCAGAGACATTTATGATCTCAACAATAAAGCAGACTTAAATCTCACCCACCATGACTCAGGGAACTGAGTGGAAGAGGGGGCGGAAAGATTGTAAGAGCCATGGTGGGGGAGAATATCCAGAGGCATTGCCCCCTTAGCAACAACACACAAAGAGTGGGGGGGGGGACTGGCTACCTCTTGCACAAATCATAACCCTCTACTCCATGGACTGATCCAGTATACCCAAGGAGGAGGATACCCAGTGGATTGGGAACAGGGAGGAAAGAAATGGGGGTACCATCATAAGATTTACTCATACCATGTATCTAATTTTGGATAATAAATATATCAACTATAAAAAAGAAAGGCAATAACAAGAAAGAAGGTGCTTAACTTATACAAAAAAAAAAATTCAGAAACTTCTCTTCCCATTAAACTTGACCGTGGTGATAGTGAGCTGTTTTGGAGGGGAGGAACTAGCTAGAAAGGAAATGGATTGTATTTCCTTAAATCATTATGGATTTTGGAATTAAGAGTAGGATCCCCAAATTCATCTCTAAAGTTATTGTTTTTTAATCCTGGAGGATTCTAATCAGTATAAATATATATGAACATACACATCTAATTTTTCTATTTTTGTTTTTGATTT
Source organism: Zapus hudsonius (assembly GCA_004024765.1). Taxonomy (NCBI): domain Eukaryota; kingdom Metazoa; phylum Chordata; class Mammalia; order Rodentia; family Dipodidae; genus Zapus; species Zapus hudsonius. Next base: position 36,394 of record PVHP010001167.1, read on the forward strand.
TAATTTTCAGAGATTTTCTGCCTGGAATCCATTTTGAGGATTCAGATTAAGCATGAAAGAGAAAAAAAAAAAACATTATACATCCTTCAGAATAGGAGAACAGGGAGAGTGAGAGAAATTATTTTTTGAAGAAACATTTCTGTAAAAATTGGAAGTTACTTTTTAATCTATTTAAAGTGTGGTTTGGAGAATGCCATCTCTGATTTATGCCCTTTTGTTACAAAGCCTTTTTTTTTGTTACAGTGTCTGGAGGCCTGGTGTGGAGAGGAGTGTGCAAGAGTGACTGAAGCCAAACCTGTTTTCATGTCAGTAAATAATTTGAAAACTGAATGAAAAATAAGACAAATAGCCAGGCGTGGTAGCACACACTGAGGAGGTAGAGGTAGGAGGATCACCATGATTTCAAAGCCACTCTGAGACTACATAGTGAATTCCAGCCTGGGTTAGAGCGAGACCTTACATTGAAAAACCAAAAAAATAAAAAAATAAAAATAAAATAAATAAAACGAATCAGGACAGCTAGGAGGATTTGCATGTGGTCTGGGTGAGTGGATAGTGGGTTGAAATAAGAAGGTGCTAAAAAGGCTAATTATGAACACATGTGCACATGCATGACCACACAGCAAGAGAGAGACAGGGACAGATGGAGACAGAAACAAAGAGACAGAGATAGTTTGTAAGTAGATCTTTTGAGATTTGCTCATAACATTTGTGCTTAGAAAAAGGAATCAGATTGCATTCCATATTATAGATATCACATCATTCAAATAATGAAAAAGGAAATAACACATCACTTAAGTTAGCTAAAATATTATTGAAAAGAGAAATTGAAAATATATTTTTGAAGTATGAAATTTTAAAAAATCAAGCCAAAAATGTTTTGTAGGAAATTAGAAGCCTTTCATGTCTTCTTCAGTCCACTCTTTCTCTTTCTGTCTCTTTCTTAAACTTTTTTTTCTCTTTTTCTCCCTTCCTACCATTCTTACATTCTTTGTGCAGAAGATAAGATAGTCTTTATAAACAGCACTTGTGGCTGTCCCTAGTAAATTTTTTTACATGAAAAAATTATAAATTATTATAAGTAGAAGGTTGGTTTAGAAACACACTTGGATTTTGTTCTTTGTTCTCTAGAAAAAGTACTTAAAACACAGTGAAGTGCCTCTCTCTGCTTCTGTGTTTACCTTTTCCACAAGTCTAGCATTTTTAGTGTCATAGGTGAGATCTTGAACATTCATGAAGAACATTAATTCCAACTGACTCTGTGTCTCACGCTCAAATGCACATTATTCTTGAATTAATGCATTTGATTTATACTTGCATTAATATAATTTTCAACACTATAGTACAACATTCTCTTTTGAATACATGGATTCAAATTTTCTTGTGTCTTTCTTCCTGGAAACATTTCAGCAATCTATTACTGAAAATCACAGAAAGAGCTTTTAAAATACTATGTTTAAAATTTAAAAGTATTCTCTTGAAGGATCAAAATTAGCTTATTAAATAAGAAGGTAAATATTATCATTTGCTAAAGCTGATTTTAAAAATGTGTATCTGTGATTGTTATATCCTTCAGAGAAAAACATTCCCCTGTCAAGTAGGCAATGTGCTTTATACAATATTAATGTAAATAATAAATAGAATAAAAATTTGATATTGCTCATACTGAGTACAATTTTGTAAGTTCATATAAAGATAGAGTAAATGATGCCTGGCATCATTTTATGACATATCTAGATTACTGATAATTGTTAGTAAATTTCATAATTACCAAATTGCCATGTATTTCCCCTAACACTTGTGATTTTCTTGGTATATTATCTTTCATCTTTACCTTAAAAAAGTTAATCAGTAAGTAAGAAGATTGTATTAATAAGTCTATTTAGAAAATTAGTATCAAATTGATTTTAAATATGTTAAAAATGCCAGTAGTATATGTAATGTTGTTATATATCAAATAAAATGGCTTTATATTTATTTACCTAAATAGAAATGCTAGGGCTGGAGAGATGGCTCAGTGGTAAAGGAGCATGCCTCTGGAGCCTAAGAACCCAGGTTAAATTCCCCAGGACCCACATAAACCAGATGCACAAAGTGACTAGTCTCTCTCTCTCTTTCTCTCTTTCTCTCTCTCTTTTTCTGATTGCAAATAAACAAATAAAATATTTTTAAAAAGAAATAAATAGAAATGCTCTCAACTTGGACATTACCTTCATAAATGTCATTTACATCGGAAACTAGACTCTAGCCAATCTTCCTGTATAAATCTGTCAGAACAAAAGTATGGCGTGTCTATTTTACTTTTTTTTGTAAATAACTTTCATCTTGATTTTGCATATACAACTAAGGTAAACAATGGATTGGGCCCTAGACTTTATGAGAAAGATGTGAGCATTTATAGATATGGAAATAATAATATAGTTGCTTATTTCTCTTATTTTGTAAAATGGAAAAACAAAACACAAATATACATGTGCGTACACACACACACACACACACACACACACACACACACACACACACACAGAGTCCACCTGAGAGTCCTCTGCTATAATGTATTGACATGGATCCAGAGAATTAGAAATAGTAAATCACGTGACTTACCAATGTTAAGACCTGGAACAACAACAAAAGTACAAACCTATAATCAAAAGCTGATATTTAATGTGGAATATGAGATTTAGGTAACAATTTCCACATCAACCATGTGTCCATGGCTAAGACTCAGTTTGCTGTCCAGACACACTGGTCAGAGGAAAGAACTCAAAGGTGCAAATGATAGTGTTAACCTCCCTGGAGACACATGCCTGACATTCTGTGGCTGATAAACAAAGAAAAATCTCAGGAGTGACTCTGATCAGCAGGGGAGAATTGCTGAACCTTTCAGATGGCTGCCATTGGACAAAGGCTCGGCTCAGAAAAAGCAGCAAATTACTTGAGCAGAGGAAATCAAAATTAGCAGCTACATTTAAAGCACAGGTGGAAGATCAGCAGGAGGTAGAAAGAAAAGTTACTAAACTAGATCAGTGAAGAGAAACATAACACACAGTGGGGGAGAATATCAGAGACATTGCCTTCCTCAGCAACAACACACAACGGGAAAAAAATTGGCTACCTCTTGTACAATCCGTAGCCCCCTGCCCCATGGGCTGATCCAGTGTGCCCACTGAGGAGTAGGGAAATGGGTTTAACATCACAAAATTTGCTCATACAATATATCTATGTATTGATAATAAAGATATTTAATTCCCAGGAGTTGCTAGTTGAGGAAGGAGGAAGATGCATTGAGCAGGAATTCCTAAGGCGGGATAGTTACAACACTGAGAGCAAATTTATGGGAGCACACTGATAGAAAAAGAATGGTTTGATACAAAAGCAGAGTTCCCTTGCAGAGACATGTTTAAATGCATTCTCAACTGTCATTCCCACTAGTGAGGGCAGTGAGAGATGAGGCTCTGTTTTGATTCTAGAAAGCAAAGAAAGACTTGCTGCCCTGTGCTTGAATTGCAAACATAGATTCTGGCAAAGCTCTGCATGCAGCAAGCTCTCTTCTGGAAAACAAGTCAATTGTTAAAAGAAATTCTGACATAATCTTTTCTTTTGAAAGATTAACAATTGCCATTAGTCCCACTTTTTCATCAAAGATGGTATAGGGTTAGAAAACGGCCTCAATCTTTGCTCCTTAACTACATTCATTGTTATGGCATCAAAGATATTACTACAAATTGATCTTCAATGAGCCATGTTACCACATCTGTGAGGACTGCAGGCTTCAAATGAAAGATTCTACTTTGCATTGTGAACAGTTCAGGTCCAAAATGTCAATTCATTATGTCTTCTCATTGGCAACATTGCTGGAGCTTCCTTTAGAATTACTGCTATATTTGGATAATTAACATTTCTTTTGGTGGTCATTGGAATATTTATTTTATATTATGTATTAAATCTATTACTAATTTTGATTTTCTAAAATTGTTAAGACTGTAACATTGTGAATTTTTAATTAGCATGTTTTGCTCAGAATTTATAGAAATTTTGCCATTTATTTTCTGAAAATTGTTAGTGAAGTAGAATATCAAAATGTGAAAGCAATTTTTTCAATTATCAGTATATCTAGCCATTTATTAAAAATAGAGGAGTTGGTTACTATAAAAGAAAAGGAAATAACATGTCACTTCAGTTAGCGAAAATATTGTTTAAAAGAGAAATTGAAAATATAAAGAAATGAAAAAGTGGAACTCATAATTTTCAATTTTCCTAGTTTTTATTCAACAACTTGTGTGGTACTAAAAAAATAAAGTTTAGGATGAGTCATTTTACTAAATATAAATATGATCTACAAGGAAAAGTAAGATAGATAAATTATAGCTAATTCAACAAATTGCTATGTTTTATCTAATTCAACAAGTTGCAATAAAATTTATTAATTGTTCTAGAATTACTATTCTAATCTTGTCTATTATGTTGGAAGATACTCAAATGTAGATAAAGTGAAAATACCTATTTTTAAAATTCAATTTCTACGCTGCCTGCCTGAGACAGAGCAGACTTGGGAAAGCAGGTGGAAAATGCGTCACCTCCCTTGCTATAATGGTCAGCATGGGAGATACCTACTCCTGTGCTCCTCTTTAACCATAATGTTCACCATTTTCGATTGTGGCTGGCTGTTAACAGTTTTTGCTCTAATTTAATTCTAGGAAAGGAAAGGAGAAAAGAAGAGAGGGTAGGAGAGGTGAAAAGGGTAGAAGGGGGTGATCTCTTTAAATTCCTTTATCTTGTAAGAAGGAAGTGATAAAGCCAGAGATATTTAGTCACATCTTTGGTGAAGTTTTAAGGGAAAGAAAATTATTTATAGAGCATTCCATCCCAAGGACACAGATTACACATTCTTCTCAGCACCACATGGAACCTTTTCCAAAACTGACCATGTACTGGGCCATAAATCATCCCTCAAAAATTTAGGATGATCAATGTAATACCCTGCATCATATCAGACAACAAAGCATTAAAGCTAGAAATTAACAATGGGAGAGGATCCAAAAATTTCAACAGGTATTGGCAAATGAACAACTTGCTCCTGGACAATGAATAGGTCACACAAGAAATCAGACAGGAAATCCAGAATTTCCTAGAAACAAATGATAATGAGGACACAACTTTTCAGAATTTGGGACACAATGAAGGCAGTCATAAGGGGGAAATTCATTACACTAAATGCCTTCATAACGAAGACAGAGAGGTCTCAAATCAATCAGCTATCCTCCCACCTAAGGTCTTTAGAACAACCCTAGGAGCTCGAGGCACAAGGAAATAATTAAGAGCAGAGATTAATGACTCAGAAACAAAGAAAACAATTTAAAAAATAGACAAACCAAAGAGTTGGTTCTATGAAAAGTCAATAAGATTGACAAACCCCTGGCCAATTTAATCAAACAAAAAACAGAGAAGGCCCAAATTAACAAAATACAAAATGACAAGGGGGAGATCACAACAGATCTTGAAGATATTGGAACTATCATCAGGTCATATTTCCAGAACCTCTACTCCACAAAATTAGAGAACCTGGAAGAAATGGATAAATTTCTGGAGTCCAGAGCAGATAAAGATCCTAAAACAACCCGATAACAATCACAGAGATTGAATCGGTAATCAAGAACCTCCCCAAATGGAAAAGACTAGGTCCAGATGTTTTCTCAGCCGAATTTTAACAAACATTCATCATAGTACTGAAACCGCTCTTTTTGAGGCTTATCAGGAGCATAGAAAAAAGAAGGAAGGCTCCCAAACTTCTTCTATGAAGCTACCATGGCCATAATTCCCAAACCAGGCAAGGATGTAACAAGAAAAGAAAACTACAGACCCATATCCCATAGCTCTTGAATGACCTCCCCAGGCCTGAGGCTGAACCCTGTTGTTAAAGAAACCACAGAAAGCCATCGATCAGCATCGAGAGACCGTTCAAGGTCTGGAATGGTATCCAGCCCCCCATATGGTAGTTAGTGCAGTGATGGAAGGCATTGCACATTCAGCCAGGGGAAGCTGATCAACGACACTGGAGTAAACAGAGACCACTGGCTTGAAACACAGACTGCGGCCATGAGTAGGCTGACCACACCTCCTACTGGGAGAAAACAGATAACCAAGAAAGGAGTACTAGTGCAATGGAGGAGCCTGGGCCTGTGGGAGACAATCAACAACTTCTAAAGTTGGCCAAATATCCCACTTAGGGAGAGGAAGTCTGTGACTGGAACTGGGGAATCAGTGCCATATGCACCGGATCCTGTACTTTTGGGCTCCCAAGAAAGGATGCACTATGGGACCGATTAACAGGGAGGCTACTCAAAATAGAATCTAGGTAATCAAGAATTGTGTATATTGTTTAACCTATACTGATCTCACTCTCTGATGGAGATTGTGTTTGTATTTTTCAGGATACAGCGAGAGAGTTGTGGCCCTTCTAACCCTACCAACCGACTGTAGGCTGATAGCTAAGATTCTCCCAAGAGATGAGCCATCACAGTAATACTGTGGAGGATCCAATGGAGCCCCACAGAGAATGAGGGATGAACAAAGGACCCATAGCCACTGCTATTCAATCAACACAGGATAAGTCAGTGAGACAGAAACCAACGATTCTTGACACAAAGACCCCTAAGCTCACAACATTAAAGCAGCCTTAATACTCACCCACCATGACTCAGAGAACTGAGTGGAAGAGGGGGCGGAAAGATTGTGAGAGTCGTGGTGGGGGAAACTATCCAGAGGCATGGCACCCCTCAGTAACAACACATTTGGGCAAGGAGAACCGGGCTGAATACTAGGCTATCCATGGTCCCCTGCCACTAGGACTGATCCAAATGGCCCTCCCACAGAGGAGGATATCCAGCTGATTGGGGATGGGGAGCAGGGGCATTGGGAATTGGGGATAGCAACTCATTGTAAAAAATAATAAATTATAATAAAAAAACAAACAAATAGAAATCTGATTCTCACTTATAGATTCAAGTCAAGGACATTCCTTGCTTTTACATTCAGGAGATTCTATTACCCTTTCACTACTTCATTGTGAGAGATCATGTCTGAAAATGTGGGGTGCAGAATGATTGAGGAATATATCTGATGTCAAACTCTGGCCTCCAGACACACTTGTGCATACTCCTCCTCAAGTCATGTGCAATCACACACAACACATACATGTACCAAACACACACATGTACTTACACACACACACACACACACTCACACACTACTTCAAACACCTACACTCACATATACACACTCACACACATACACTCACACACATACACACACACTCACACACACTCACATACACACACACACAAACTCACACACAATCACATGCACAATCACACACACATTCACACTCTCTCACACACACACTCTCTCTCACACACACAGAGGTGTGCTTTTTTAATTTGCTCATATATTTTTCCATGTGACCTTGTGGCTTGCACAATCGTGGAAGCTTTGAACTCAGTGATACCTACACTAAAGAATACTTTAAAAGCTGTAGGAAAAGTATCTCATTTTTCACTTTACTCAAATAACATTGGTACAGTATTCTGTTCGAGGTAGGTGTGGAAGAAAACAAACACAATTATAAGGAAGCAAATTAATTAGTAGGTAAAAGGTAGTAGAAAACTAACACAGTTAAAAGAACTAATATTTCATACAGTCTATACTATACTCTAGGTCCTTAGTGATGGTATGTGGACTAGCTTCCCCATTTTACCTCAGCAAAATTTGGTAGTTAATATAAAAAAGTGAGAAATTTTTGTAACTGTAGTTAGAACAAATTCAAATCTGTCGAACACAGGAGAAGATGATCGGGCACAGTCTATTTCAGAGTCCTGGCCAAGAGCCACTGGTTATTTTCATAAAAATCAAGTTCAATAACTTATTTCAAGTCATATTTCTGACAGTTCTCCTTCATGAAAACTGTGACTCTACCAGTGAGATTTGCCAAGGCAGAGAGCATATAAAATTGGAAAAAGAGATTCATTTTATGGTTCACATACATTATACAAACCTTATCCAGAAGGTCTTAAAAGTGAGAAGGGTTTCACAGTTTTAGAGTTTATTATACAAGCCAGAATCTCATGTATATCTTTTGATTAAGGATACGGGTTGCATCTGAAAGACAGCCCACTTAAACTAACCGTTAGTTTTCAGCATCTCTATGAGCATTTCAGGATTCTTTTATGGATTCTTACAGATAGCAGACGATTAAGGGTACCTTCAAGAAAATGACCACATCCCCATGATATTTACCATCTTGCCAGATAAGAAATTTTATCAAATAATTTCTAATGAGAAAATTAAACATGTACATTTGACATCAAGATAAGAAAGTGATGTTTGCACCTACAAAGATTTATCACAACATGTCCAAGTGTTGTTTCTGCTAACTACTATTTAAAATATGGGAATTTTAGCTTTCAGGCATGAATAGACATATGACTAATTCTTAAACATACTAAGGGAATTAAAAATAAACTTTTAGTTGCCAGGTGTGGTGGCACACGCCTTTAATCCCAGCACTTGGGGAGGCAGAGGTAGGAGGATCGCTGTGAGTTCAAGGCCACCCTGAGACTACAGAGTGAATTCCAGGTCAGAATGGGCTAGAACGAGACCCTACCTCGAAAAAAACAAAAATAAATAAATAAATAAATAAATAATAAAAAATAAACTTTTAGAAAAATAGGACTTCAAAAAAGCTTTCACTTTAAAGTTGGGGAGGGAACCTGAAGAGATATCCTCCTAGTAAGCATGGAAGGAAGTGAAATCCTGTGACAGTCAGGTGTGTGCAGAGACCACCACTACCCTTCCAGCCCCTCCCCTTGAGGGGGAGGTGTCTAGTTAGAGCTACAACCTATGTGCTAAAACTGATTGGTCAGACATGAACCAATCAGCTGTCCCTCTAACTCACCTGGGGAGGACTTAAAACTAGCTTCCCTAGAGGAAGTAGAGCCTCTTCCCCCACATGGCAATGGAGTAGAAGAACTGCTGACCCAGGCCTCAGTAAGGTAAGGCCTGTACCCCTACCCCAGCTGATGCCTGGGGTAGGGAGGGCAGGCTCCAGACCTTTTCTCTCATGAACTTCTCTTTCTCATAAAGGGAGCTTTCTGTTATCTTTTCTTGGGCTGTTTATCTAACTAAATAATATAAGTTCTGTGAACTCTCTGACACGTGTTTTCCCCACACTGGTGGCAGGAAAACTCTATGACTTCCCACATCCAATTTCCCCATCAAACTCCCCTTTTCCTAATCTACTAAATTAGAATAAATGTGTAATTAAAATTTAATTCTGTCCCTGTGTACAATTCTTTGGCATTAGAGGACAAAAACTCAGAGTAGGAGGGGGAAGGGAGGATTCCAAAACTCACTCTCTCCCCGTGTTGCTTATAATTATTAATTATCAGCAACCCGTATCATTCCAAGAGCATTCCTGCAGGGCTCCTGTAGAACACAGCACTGGGGAAGCCAAAAGAGGAGGGTATGAGGTGCTGTGCAGCCCAGGTAATGTAGTAAAACCTTGTCTCAAACAAAGACAATATAAAAACTTAAACTATTTCAATATCCATACTAAAAGAACTTGATTTTTTTTTACTATTTTTCTATACTAGACACAAAGCTAAACCCAAGCAACTTTTAATAGTTTATTTACTACTAGAGAATATAAACAGGTGAGAAAATGCAGGCTGTAGTCAACTCTCTTTCGTGAGGGAGTACCATTCCTTTCAACTCAAACACACAATGGGTTCACCACACAAACCAAGCAGGCAGCAAGGAGGGGTTTTCACACTCCATGAAAAGTAGTGGCATCACCTATAGTTTTCTAATCAATTTGCATTATATATATAAATCAATTCTCTTCATTCATTGCAAGGCTCCAGGGACCCACTGTGAGCATTCAGCACGCTGCTTCCCATCAGCGAGATATTTAGATTCAATTGGCATCACAGACAGTTACATAAAAGACCAACAATTCTATAAAATAACCAAACAAACATCTTAAATATATATTTAAGGTTGCTTTTTTGAGTCAATAGGTGTTATGGGACAAATGTTTGAATCTCTCCAAAATCCAAATGTTGAAATTCTACCTGGCAAACTGAAAGTATTGCAATCTGTGTGACCTCTAAGAAGTGGTTAGGTTATTTCAGTGGAGACCTCCTTTGTTAGGTTTAATGAGTCCATACAAAGGCAAAAGCCAGGCATGGTGGGGCATTCATGTAATCCCAACACCAGGAGATAGAGGCAAGAGGCATACATTTCAGGACCATCCTTACATTGGGAGTTCAAAGCCAGCCTGACACATTAATAATAATAAAAAAAAACATTAAAGAACATCACCAACAAAAAGACACATCAAATCATTTTTTTAAACTTTTTATCTGTAGTCTGTGTGAAAGGATACAGCCTGAAAGGATACATCTGGACACAGGCACCTAAGGACCAGGATGAGGACACACCAGATGTGTAGTCAGCCACTGACATGACCTTGGACTTCCCAGCCCACAGAACCATGACAGATAAGTATATACTGTTTAAGCCACCCAAACTCAAAAATGTTTTAGGAGTCTGAACTGAATCTCACATATAGAATCACACCATTGTGTATGGATAGAAATTTGGAAAATGAAACATATTTTCAAATATAGAGTTAAATATTTTTAAGGTTACAACTTAATATATTCTAATTTTATATGGCTACTAATCTACATCTTACATCTAAAGAAAACCATGATAAATGAAGATGTTTGCTGTTAAACATTAGCTATAAAATTATTTTCTTTAAAATGAGACTTGCCATTCCTACCCACAATATTAAATCATATGTCAATAGTTAGCTTTAAAGGAAGTCAGAAGTAACATGCTGGAGATATGTGACCAACACTTCCATAAAGGCCTCATAAGCAGATCTAGAAGCCCAAACATATTTTAGCAACTTGGCTGGGATCATACCTGAAAATTGCTTACAAATAATGCTGGTCAATTTGAGCCACCATAAACTGTAGACCATCTGTGTGACAGTGAACTGATAGTGACCCTTGACTGCAAATCTGATTACACTTAGAAGTGCCTAGGAAATAGTCAACTGCTCCTCTTGGGATTTCTGTGAGGGCATTTCCAAAGGCAATTAATTGGGGATGGAAAGATTTGCTCAAAATGGGGATAATACCATCCCAAAGGCTCTTGTCCTAGTTGCAATAGAAAGGAAAAATTAAAAAGAAAAAGAACGATGTCATAGGACTTCTCCCTCTGCTTTCTCAAAACCAAACTTTTCTCCAACATCATACCACCTCCACTATGAAGTCTGAACCTCAAGCCATAGTCCAAAGTAAATGAGTAAATGAGTGCTCCTTCGAACATGTGCCTTTCAGATGTTCGTCATGGTCACAAAAAACTGACACAGAAAATTGGGACTGATAAGTAGGGCAATCTTCCAATTTCTTTTACATATGTTGGTACACACATACACAATACATATATCACATACATACACACATATGTTTGTGTATGATGTATATTGGTGCATGTGCACATGTATGTTTATTTACATGAAGGTCAGAAATCATTGTAGGTGTCCCCAAATTTTATTTGATTGTTTGAAACTGAGTCTGTTGGTGAATCCAGATCTCACTAATTGCACTAGTCTAGCTAGACAGCAAGCTACAGAGATTTCCTACTTTGTGCCTCTCTAGCACTGGGATTGCAGACACACAGCATCATGTGCAGCATTGTACATGGGACAGGGTTTCCAAATTCAGGTCCTCATGCTTGGATGGAAAGTACTTTACCCACTGAACTATCTCCCTAATCCCAAGTAGAATTGTTTTTGTTACTACCTGATAATGTGGGTGAGAACCTTTATAACTGGTTTGTGAGATGTTCACAAGAACTGTGAACAAAAAGTGTATAGTATTTGAGAAACTTAAAATTTAACCAGAAAATAAACACTTGTAAAATTGGGTCAAGAAAAATATGGTTGCTGTTAAAATTAGTTATTAAAAGGAATCCAAGTACTTTACATTGCGAAAATAGGCAAGATATATTGAGAACATCTCAGAAATTGGCTGGAACCCAGAAATCACAAGCTCTAGAGAGAAGTTTTTAACTAATTCTAAAGACTTTACTATGATTAGAGATCACTGGAGCTCTGTGCCCACACAGGACTAAGGAGGAAGTGCTCCTAGTCCTCTACTCAGCCTCCCCTGCATTTAGACTGACTCAGTCAGTTCCTAAAGGACTTACCCAGTGACTTGGTGATTAATGGTGTCAGACCTTGACATCCTGACATCAACAAAGTGACAGCTTTTGAGCAGACATGCAAAATTTGAGAGTTATGTGGTTATAGACTCTTCCACTGGGATTTCAAAAGAAAGCTTAAGGAAGGCAGTCACTGTGACAGGATCAGATTCTCAAATTCTCTCTCTGTATGCAGCCTCCTACAGGATAACATCCAAAGCTGTAAGAGAGAAGCAAAAGACTCAATGGAGAATCCAGCACCTTCGAGATGCTAAGAATATGAGAAATCTGTTAGGGAAAGCTGCAGGCACCTAGCAGAATCAAGAGACAGGCCATTGGCAATGCAAATAGAAATGTTTTGGCAGCAGGGCTGCTGAACATCTTTGGGAGCTCCCCTCATAATGCCATATACCATTGGCACTCGACATGGATCTGTCGGATTTGGTGATTACTGTGCTGGGTTTCATCTTTCCTTTGTTCTCATATGTAATGGTTAAGTGTTCTTGTCAAGTTGACCAGTTAGCAATCCACAGTAATCTTTAGTGTTGTGTAGCAGATTTCTTCCAAATTGAAGAGAGAAAGGAGACTCAGGGGATTCTGGAAGTTATGTTAGCTAGAAACAAACATCTCTACCTGGGCAGACCAGGAAGGAAATGCCAGAGACTCAGGAAGTCAACATGTCTGGGAAAGGGTTGCAAGATACCACCTTAAGGCTCTAGAAAGTGGAAGAATATCTCTCTCCTCCTTCTGCCTGGTTTGCTGGTATGTGTGGGGTGGGGTGCTGACGGCTTCCCTCTTTCTTTACTGCGATCAGTGAAAGGGGTCCAGCCTCTTTCCCCATTATGGAACTTCCTCTGAATCTGTAATTTCAATAAATCCCTTCCTCCCATAAATGTGCCTGGTTTGAAGCTTCATCCCAGCTGCATGTGGCCAAGTATGACACCATATTTCCTAGTTTATCACTGTCCCTCATTCATCTTTATGAGAATGAGACATTTACTGCATGCTTTTTAATGTTAGAAGTGTGTAACCACAGATAAGAGTTTTCATTGTGCTACAGAGGAGACTTTGGACCTGGAATTTGGTACTTTAGAGACTCTGGGGACTCTAGGAGGTAAACTGAATGTACTTTGTGTTAAGAAATGTAGAGATATACATAATCCTTTTGTTGACAAAATTGCTTAAAGAGGCAATTTTAATGACCTAATAGTCATTCAAAAAATGTCTATTCTCTTTGTATTTGTACAATTTCAAATTTCCGTTTTTTGATTTAAAGCTTGTTTCTGTCTGATAGCTTGGATTTGCTATCTCTGTTGATTTTTCTTTTATCTCCATCACCTGTCCTTGATGCTAGTGGGGTGTTTAAATCCAAAACTTGCATTGTACTCAATATTTCTCAATTTTATTCTAATAATGTTTGCTTAATATAATCATTCTTCCACCTTTGGGTGCATATGACTCTATATTTATTTCTTCTTTTTTTTTAATGATCTATTCATTGTTAAGCATTATACTTAAATTTTCAGATTTTAATTTAAATTTTATTTTAATAACTACAACAGTTCTTGCTTATTTTCTCATTCTACTTTCATGGGTATCTTTTCCCAACCTTTTGCCTTTAGAACTGGTGGACTGAGAGTAGTCTTGTATTCTACACGTTAGATTATGATTTTTATCCATCAAGTTACATGTCTTTGGAGTGAGAAATTACTTGGGATCATATTTTAAATCCTTGCTCAGCAGCTTTTCTCTACCACTGTTAGTGTTACCATATGACTGTCTTCTCCTCAGAGTTCTTGTGGAAGGTGACAGGACATCACTGTTTTCTCTGGTGGTGATTGAGATTTGGGAACCAACCTTGCACTATCTCTCTGATACTCACCAACATGGGCAGTGGGGCACCTCACAAAGTGTAGGACAAGGTAAGAATTTTCCTAGGCCCTTCACTCAGCCTTTGGTACAAAAGTTGAGAATAGTCCAAAGACTAATTTTTGTTTGTTTTTACTTGAGGTTGTCTGAGAGGAAAGCTATTTCACTAGTATAGATTTCTTGCCATAATGTTCTGTCTGACTAAACTCTTTCCTTGAATCTGGTCCAAAAAAAAAAGTTCATGCTTTTGTTCTGAACCTATTAGTATTTCTTAATGTCTTGCTTTGACACTAACCAATCAAGAGTGTGTTGAATTAAAAGAAAAATCATACTGAAACAATCTGCCATGAAAATCCTCAAGTACTCAGCCTCTTGTTGATATGTCTTTTTAAATTTTTTTTTAACCTTTCAGAGTTCTTTTATTTCTGTTTCATGTATAATGCCTAAGGATTTTATCTATATTCAGTTGGAGGAATAGAGAACATATGTAGAAATTGTAATGATAATGTTTTCAAATGAAAGATAAATCATTCTTTTCTGTTTGCTAGGGTACATGAGAAAATCGATGGAGAACTTTTTTGTTTATTTTATCAAAATAATTTGAAATCTAATTATTCTTACAAATCTTTTAAAAGGAGGCTATTTACAAGGTTTTATTATTTTTCTGATTTATGACTGCTCATTTCCTCTAGCATGTCATTGTCCATAGTTCACTGTAAGAAAAGGGATGTTAAATATGTGGATTTCATTAATCCCAGCGGCATCCCATACTGAGTAGGAAAGTAGGCTACTTTGTACTTTTCTCCCTATGCTGACTTTGACCTGGTGCCCTCGATAACCCAAGTATCTGTCTCCCCTGCTTTCTGTACATTCCTTTGCCAAAGTAGTTATGAAGTGTGAAAATCCTTCTATCCTCATTCATTCTTCTGCTCAATTAAATGTGCTTAACCTATGTTTCTCTCTCTAGGGGCTCTTTTTGATAGCTAATTATCTAATTCAAACTGATATGACACTGGGCTGTTAAACCTCCCAAGACATTTACTTTGATTTAACAAAGAATTTACTCAAGACCATGTTGTAACTCAAAGAGAATCCAACACAGAAATAGCAAGAAACTCCTAGATGGTGATTGGTTGTGGTAGAGTGTTTTGAAAAAGATTGATTTTGTACTTAATAGTGTCTTGTACATAAAAAAAAATCATATGTTATATGTGTGTTGTAGCTGATCTAAAGACAATCTTTCAGTGTCACTTGTCAGGTACCCCGAATAATTTGGGAGGAATATCAGTATTTATGTCATATACATTGTCCTGTTTGTTCTTTTATTTTTAGGCAACAATTTGATGAACAAATAATTATGGACTTAAAAGAATATGTAGTCTAGGCATGTTTAGTCATCTTAGTTTGTGTAAAGACACACACTGCTGATGTTAAAACAACAATGCCTTCTGCTAGTACATTTTTCAACATGGATGTTATTCATTCCATATATATATGGTAGTGTTTTAAGAGCAAGTCATGATCACTTAATACAATATTTCCCTGGAACACACTTATCTTTTCCTTTTCCCTATTTTAATTTTTTTCTAAAGCATATGTTAGTTTCCATTAGTAATCATTTAATTTTAGCAGAAAATGGAAGATATGGAAGATAATAAGTTTTTCACCACTATAACCTATAAAATCACTTTTATCTTCCACCATCTTAGATTTTCTTTTGGTAAAAGAGAATGTAAAATCAAGATTCTAATAGAAACAAATTAGAAAATATCAAACAAAAACCTGTTTCTGGAAAGCAACTTAAACTTAAGTTGTTTAAATCAGTCATTTTATTTAAATAGTTGCATAATTGTCTCCCTCCATACTTTGGCTCTCATGTTCTTTCTAGACCCTCTTCCTCATTGTTCCCTGATCCATGGAGATTGGGATTAGGATGCCTCATTTAGTGCTGAGAACTTCTCATCCTTTTTCTCAGCACTTTGATGAGTTCTGAGTCTTCTCAGTAGTCACAACATCTGAGAAGAGAAACTTTATAACCAAAAATGAGAGCAGCACTATTCTGTAGGTATAAACATAAACAGTTTAAAGACAATTCGTTAGGCACATTATGTCCACTTAGCTAAGAAACAGTGGAAGATTCTCCTCTAGAGCCTATGACCTTCTGGCCTAGGCTTTTTGCTAGGCTTTCAGACCCAATGATATACTGCCTGAGAAGCAGGTCTCCAATTCAATCTGAGAGTGGTCACTTACCTCCTTAGAAGACGTGCCACTCTTACACTAGAGGGACTATCTTCCCTGGCTGGGAAATTGAGTGGCTTGCATGATACACTATTGGTTAAAAATGTTGATGGTCTTTCTCCCCCAGTAGGCTACATAGCACTTTTCATCATGATGCCCCTTGGTCACCAGGAAGGAGGATATCAGCTCTGTTCTAGCTTGATTTCTCAGTGTTCTATATGTAAAGCAGGTGGTTTCCTCAGCAAGCGAGTCTTACCATGTAGTCCTGGAGGGCAAACAAGAGCTTTGGAAATGGGATTGCTTTAATGGTCTCATGGGCATCCATGACCTAAAACTTACTGTGGGGTATCCCACCTTGCACTGGGAATTTTTTCTGTAACAGTTTATGGCTTCTAGTTACAATATTATCCTTGTCCATCAGGTATATGTCCTCCAATTCTCTGCTCTATCTATCCATCATCTATCTATCTATCTATCTATCTATCTATCTATCTATCTATCTATCTATCTATCTATCTATCTATCATCTATCTATCATCTATCTGTTTATCTATCTATCTATCATCTATCTATCTATCTACAATCTATCTATCATCTATCTATCTATATTAGATAACAGAGAAATAGTCTTCGATATGGCTTCTCTTATATTTATTAACCCCCCACGTCTTCCTTTCCTGCATTTTTTAATCTCATCATTGTAATTACAAGTTTAACTCAGTGACTGTAACTGCGTGAATAATAGTCATGTGTGAGGAAGCTAGATATTCATGTCTGCGAATATCAGTCTACTCTCTTAATGATGATGAGGCCTTGCTAACTCTGCTTCCTTCTCCAATGCTACCTCTCTCGATGTCTCCCAGGTCTAAAAGAGAAGAGAGATGAGGTTATTACTCTCAGCCAGTGTGTCTGTGCAAATAGCTCTGTTGAGCTTTGACCATGGGGAGCTGATCAAAGGTAACTGCAAAATCGGATTTGCAGATTATATATGAATTTTGCTTTCTTTCCTTTTTTTTACAATAATAAAATGTTGACTCTCATATATATATATATATATATATATATATATAAAATTTATTATCTAATTAACAATGCTGGTTATTTATTAGGATTTCTCATACTTCCTCACTATGTATGCTAAGGCACGTTAGAATCGAATATCTTATAAGGTGAAATATAGGTCTATAAATGGTATTATATTGAATATTTTACATCAATGTAGAAAATGATCAAAATAGTTCTAAATGTTAACAGATTCAAGAGCAAATTTTCACTTTCAAATATGAGAGTATTATACTAAGTTGAAGATTAATGGCATAGTAAACTTAGCTTTAGTATTTTTCACTTTTATTTTGCTTTGTTGACTTTAGAATTAGCTATAGAATTCATTTTTGTAAATTGGCATACTAGTCACAAGAGGCAGATGTGAATACATAGATGCTCATTTTCAAGAAAATAATTTACAAATACATGTTTGTGAAATAAGTCCAATTTTTTGTAATATAAGTGGAAAGAGATTAATAATCAGAAACAAGAAAAACTGAGTTCTGAAAATATTGTTCTTTGATTTGAATGTTAGTCATTTTAGCTTGTTTACTTTCAACCTCAATTTGCTCATATATATTAGAAAAAAATCCATAGTATTTATTTTACAGATCAAACAGAACTGAGCAGACAGTAGCCTTGGTTTCTTATCTATTTGAAAAGTATGTATTCTATTTTTATTCGCCACCTTTTGAAGAATAGTGACCGTGATCACTTAAACACTTTGAAAAAAATAATCACCAGTCTAGTCTCAAATGTAATTTAAAAATCAAAGATGCTGATATAAAGAGAATTATTTAAAGAGCAATATAACTTAATAATATGCAAGGTAAAATTCTGTAGTCCTGGTACATTTTTCTTTTTATGATCATTGACATAAGATTATAAAAGCATTGCATTTTGTATTCAGTCACACCTCATCCATTGATACAAATGGCACATTCCAGTGTGCATTCCAACAAGAAGTACAGTATTTGAAAATGTTGGCATTGCCTCATACAAAGACAAGGTCACAATATAGAATGCGCTTTTTTATATCATTCACAAATGAAGCAATCTATCTAGCTGGGTGTTGTTTAAATGTAATTCACTTCTTTACATATGGCATATGTTTATTTTAGGACTTTGAATAAAAGTACAATATTAACAATTAGCTCATTACTTCAAATCCATAATTTCAACCTTGTTGCTCAAAGAAGTGTTGCTCAAAGAAGTGAATGCTTCAGAAGTTATCTTGTAAAGTATATAAGCTCATCACATTAGATTGCAGATAATGTAGCCTGATCCATAGCAGATGAGGAGGGAGAAGGTCATTTTTCTGGTTCAAGTGAGAAGACACTGTGCATCACCTCAGAAGTTGTCAGAAACCGGCATCAGAAATGGGGCATCAGCCAGGCTTGGTGGCACATGCCTTTAATCACAGCACTTGGGAGGCAGAAGTAGTGTCAGTTTGGAGTCAGTCTGAAAAAACAGAGAATGTTTCAGATCAGCTGGGGCTATAGTGAGACCCTACCCCCCCCAAAGAAAATGAGAGAAGGAAGGAAGGGAGAGAGAGAGAGGGAGGGAGAGAGGGAGGAAATGGGACATTAAAGCATACTGCACTTGAGGAGGAAAAGTGTCAACCTGCCCCAAATATGAAGAAAGCTATTGAGATGTTAAGGCAGCCTAGAACAGCTGGCTCATGTATATGAACAAAAGGAAAAGATGAAAATGGAAGACAATCGCAGATAGCATAAGAATTATATCTGTCACCATATTTAATTTCCCCCTTCTCCCAGACAAATTAAATTTAAATGAACTTGCTGAGAGCCAGTATGTTTTATGATAAGAAGCCCATTTGAGGAAAAAATCAGGAGTTGAAACCCTGACTTGGTCATTGGAAATGAAAATACTGACCAAGACAGATTTGGGGTATAAATAAAAGTTAGTATATCCAAGAAGAATTTCTAAATACCATTAATTTGCTTTACAATGGAGAAACTCGAAACTCATCTGGAGAGAGATGTCATTATGATAAATATCTGTCTGCTATATGAACCTTTTCAGCACTTATGTGAGAAAATTAAAATGTGCATAATGGAAATTAATAATGTGTTCTATCTAAACTGTAAGATTATTTTCTCTGTAATGTTGGCTAACTGATTTCAGAAAACTGCTAGCATATAAAACAATTTCCATGGTATTATTTAATAGTTATCTGTTTTTGCCACTAAAGATATGAGCAATACAGTGAATTTGAAATTTGTCTGTTAATGAGTGGACATTACACATCAGTTCCTCAACTCAGTTTCTTCTGTACTTTGTGCAGTGTTGTGCTAGATAACAATAAAAATACAGAGAAAGCACTAGCTGATGGAAAATATGTGAATGCAGACATAATTTAATTCTTTATAAAATTGTATAAGTACAATGAAATATGGTGAAATCTGGATATGGTAGTGCATGTCTACAGTCCGGAACATGGATGGTGGAAGGATTAGGACACGGAGTTCAAGGTCATCTTTGGTTACATAGAAAGATTCAGGCCACCTTGGGCTATATGATCCTTGTTTCAAAAATGAACAAACTGTGCTGGAGAGATTGCTCAGTGATTAAGCACTTGCCTGCAATGCCTAACAATCACAATTCAATTCCCCAGTACCCATGTAAGCCAGATGCACAAAGTGGTGCATGCATCTGGGGTTCTTTGGAGTGGCTAGAGTCTCTCTCTCTCTCTCTCTCTCTCTCTCTGTCTGTCTCTGTCTCTATCACTTCCCTCCCTCCCTTGAAAAAAATAAATAATTAAATAAATATTTTTAAATGAATAAACCAATAGTTAGCTATCATCTATATATCATCTATCTATGTTTCATCTATCTATCTATCTATCTATCTATCTATCTATCTATCATCTATCTATCTATCTGTCATCTATCTAATCATTTTTTTTGTAACAACTAACTAACTGAGTAGATAGCTGGCTTACTGGATAAAAAGTGAAAAAGAAGATAGTAATTTTGTCCACATATAGAGTAAGTTGGGATCCAATATTATGAATCAAAAACAAAATGAGACATAGACACAAAGAATCCTTAGTAGCTCAATGAACACCAAATTCATATATCCTTCCTTATACCATACTATTACATTGATTAATATTGGCTTTGAGTGTTTTAGTTGCTGTTTTATTTTATTTTACCATATACATTTTCTTAACTCTTCATACTTTTTGCAATATGTGAGAAGGGGAAATTGAGGTTAATTTATTTTCAAACTTTTGATATATCACTTAAATATATTTTTAATGTTTTAAATCATATATAAAATATGTTATGCTATATTAAATATATTTACTTAAAATATTTTTCACTTAATATTATTTCTGGATTGAATTCCTCAGGTTTTTAATATTAGGATGCAAGTGTTGGTTTTTCCCCCTTTTTGGATAAGACAGAAAATAATGTAAATATACATTGTGCCCATGAGTACTAAAGGATCTTCACTCATATTTGTACTTGGTCACTATATTTTTGTTACCCTCAACCTGTAAGACTGTTGTAAATGTCTTTGGAGTGATAGAAATCTGTTCAGTTTACAGGCAATAGTCCCAAACTCTTGCTACAGATATCTACATTCAAACCCATGATTAGGGGCTATTTTTGTTAATCCAGTGGTTTCTAACACTTCCATGCCTCTCAGCAGAGGCAGAGATAACACCAGTTATTGTCTTGATCTCCTTTAACACACATTCTCATGGTACACTTCAGAAAGCCTCTACTATCCCATCTGCTTATACACTTGTAATGGTGATACTATGCTATCTCTCTACTTTAAAGGAATTTCTATATGTGGGTCTCTGCCTGTGATGGTTAAGTTTTGTTGTCTACTTGACCTGTAATTAATTTTGTGTGGTTCTCTGTGGTTATTCACAGGAAGGCAGCCCTGTCAGTAAGGCACAGGATGTAAGGGAAGCTAGAAACAACTATCTCTACTTGGGAGGGCAATGTAGGAAGGAAGTCAATAAGTCTGGGAAAGAATTGCAACTCCCTGCCCTAAGGCTATATAAAGGGGAAGGAAATCTTTCTCTACCCCTTCCTCCCTGCCTGTCTGGCTGTTGGTTATTGACATGCATCCCTTCTTTGGTATTGGAACAAGCTTCCTCAGCCTTCCAGCCTGGACTGAAGACCAGTGGCTCCCCAGGAAGCCTTTAGGCCTTTAGTGCTGGATTGGGACTGCTGAGGCATCCATCCATGTGGCTGATAGGCTACCAATTCCTTGACTCTCAGATTTGCAGGCTGCTCTTGTGGAACTGCTGTAAACAAATTCAATAAATTCTCCCCCTTTTTTCTACAATTTATTCTGTTGTTTCTCTTCTTCTAGAGAACCCTGATTTATGCACATCCTAAATGTTTTAAATGTTTTCCTATGTCTGAGGAAGAATGATAAAATCTTGGGATATGTCATATTTGTATATTATTTTACAGAATTCATTACATGCACCTGTTAAACTAAAATTTCCCTGAGGCTATATCTGTATTGTCAGTTCCTATGTAATGAACTGCCACCAAACTTATTCTTATAATGAGTAGCAGAGATTCAGCCAATCATGAGAATAGAGCTTCAGCTAATACTAGAATGCCCACTGATCAGACCTTGTGTGCTCATCACATGATGCCTCACTGAAGAAAGATCCAGCTGTAACCAGCCACATTCTGAACATTTGTTTTGTGTCTGACCATTACTCTTGGCTCAAATTACAAGATGGAGCTCTCTGAAATTCTGATTCTGACTGGTGCACATTTCATAACTCCTCTTGGCTCAAATAAGCTCCACTAAACAAAATTTATTAACTTTTTAACAGGTCCAAGGCCAAGAAATGCCTTTAAACTTATCCATAACTCTTACTCCTTCTCTTTACCTGTTTTTCTAGTGCATTTTTAAGTCTGGAGGAGGCAGGCTTTTCTTTCTTTTGCTTCTCAATATGGTAGTTTAGAAATCTTGTAGTTCAAGAAATCTAATGGCTTCAGTACTCACAGCTAAAGGGAAGCCCCTTTAGAGGAGAAAATTCTGGATCTGTCTGATACAGCCCTGGATATTCTTTACAACGGCAGAGGATATCAACATATACTATTTGTCTCAATAGTTTTTATGTCAGGGAGGCTTTCATTTTATTTTTCATAATCTTACTTTTGTTCTCAGAACCAAAATGTTAAAGCAATGTTTATATTTACATTATTTCTTAAGTAATTCAAGAATACCTGTTTTACACCTTGTTCCAGGCAGATGGAAGCTTTGAAATATCTTAACCAAGGACACCAGACAAAGAAAATCACAGAACATTTCACACAAAACATAAAACATAATGTCAGTTACAAAATGTATTTCTTAGCCATCAACAATATTGCTGGGACCGCCTTTTAAATGTTCTTCCAAGTTCAGTGTGTTTTATAACTCTTCCTGTTTTGCATTATTCACTTTCCCAGAAATGCCACAGCAACTTACATTGTCCTTGACTTATGAAACTTAAATGCACATCTAAATGCTAGGTAAAAGCCTCAGTTCTTACAATGAATTTGTCTTCAACAGTGTTCAGATTGAGTCAGCTTCATTTGGAACTAGAAGTGTCCATGGATAGCAGATATGTGTTTTTTGTTTGTATGTTTTGTTTTGTTTTGTCTTTCAGGAATGAATGAACAAAACTGCAGAGATACATTGACCATAGTGAATATCTCAGCCTTTATGAGCCTTTATGATCTCTGTCAAACCGTTTTCTTGTTTCCTTTCTTGCTTTTAGCCCTTCTACCCTCTTTTACTTTGTAAATGTTTGAGAAATAGTCACAGTTCCCAGACTTTGCTTTAACCTCTTCTACAGGCTGGAAATTGTGAATGTGTTCTAGATCTGTGCTGTGTATGTCAACACACACACACACACACACACACACACACACACACACACAGGAAATGAATGCTAAAATAAGGAAATGATGTCCTATAGCTATTTACTCAGAATTGAAACTTTCTATTGGATAAAAGGAGACACCTAAGAATCAAGAAGCTATTGAAAATCTCTGGGCTCAGGAAGCTTATGAAATTTCAAGGTTCACAGGACCTTTGCTGGATGTTGTGAAAGAAGTGTGGCTTGCTGGGGAGAAGAGGCCCTTCCTTCCGTGGAAGCTGACTGTATGATGAGTAGAGAGCCCAGAGACAAAGGTTTGTTTAGTTGTTACCATGCAGGGGTGGGATTTCCAGTGACGCAGGTTGCTTTGACCCAGCTGTGCTCCTATAAGTGACCCTCACCTACATTCACGTACCTAACACCAATAAAATCATTGTTTCATCAAGCTAGAGTTGGGTGGGATTGTCTCTTAAATTTTCAGCCCATACCCTATCTGTGGTAAATAGACATTTTGTTCATATCACCACAAGAAATGTCAGACCCAGAACAAATGGGAATGTTGCAACTTTTGATTGAGATGTGAGAAATAGTTTTATTTGAAGTTAATCATCTATGGTACAAGGACTTGAGTGCAAAGAAAGAAATAATTCATAAACTTGAATAATCTCAGTGATTATTTGACAGGACTCCTAGGTCAAAATTTTATGATTTGGAAAAAAAAACAAATCAATATGATCTTAATGGAGTGAAAAAGTAAAAGTGTGAGGCTGAGGACATGGACAAGATGCTTGCTTGCAAGTGTGCTGGCCCTGGTTCAATTCCCAAACCACCCTTATAAACCAGGCACAAAAGGTGACATAACTGTCTTGTGTTCATTTGCAAGGTTAAGAAACCCAGACATACCCCCCACCCACACACACCTACATACAAACTCACACACACACACAAATAAATAAATAAGCGTTATTTTATTCTTAAATTTAAGTGTCATGAAATGATTAGATATGAAACTAGAGGTAGTATGTTGAATATTATTTGCCATGTACCTCCTGGGCATGTACTCTCTTTCAAGCTAATGGAGCACACATGTGCCTGATCCTGAAGGTAAAGAAACCTAAGCATGGCATTTGGTTGCATATAGAGGGGACTTCAGAACCAGAGGTATGACCCAGCAGACCCCATTGCAAAAATGCTGTACTCTACCTTTCCATCCCAGGCCCAGTACTAGAATTCTAAAGAGAAAAATGGACAGTGTGTTAGCAAAATTTCTATCACTTCAAAAATACTTATGAAAAATAATTTAAAAGAAGATCTGAGGATATAACTCAGTGCCAGGCACAGGTAGTTTACATATTACCCTGGGTTCAATCCCAAATTTCCTCCAATGCCCCACCCAAAAAATATTTATTTTATCTTACAGGTTTAGAGGTGTCAGGCCAATTTAACTTGTCTCTGTTGTTCCTGGGCCATGGTGAGGCAAACCATTCATCACAGAGAACATGAGTAATAACAGATCTGCTCCCTTGTAGCATCTGGAGATTCTAGAAAGTAAGGAAAGTGGCTTGGTGATAGGATAAAGCGTCAAGGGACATATATTCAGTGATCTCAACCTCATGTCAAAAACTTTACTTCATGCCCTCAAAATACTATCAAGTTATGAGTATATCAGTGGATTACTCTATTTATTAGAAGTCAAAGCACTTATGATCCAATCACCACTCAATAATTATATCCACTAGCTAGCATTAAGTCTGCCTTTTGGGGGGATATTTCATGTTAAAGCCATGACAGATTGACGAATGATTGATGGGTAGATGATATACTGACAGATATACTGGTAAACGATAGATAGATAGATGTATAAATGATGGACACATTTCTTACCAAAATGAAATTTAAAAGTTATGAAAACAAGAAAGAAAAGATACATCATGATGGAAAAGTTTATGCCACATCTGGCTTTACATGGGTTTTGGGGATCAAACCTGGCCCAGAAGGCTTTGCAAGCAAATGTCTTAACCACTGAGCAATTGTATTAGTCAGGGTTCTCTAGAGAAAACAGTTGATAGAATGTATTATAATAAAAGGGAATTTATTTGGGTAGCTTAAGACAGTCCAACAATAGCAGTATGCAGGCCCACAGGTGAAGAAACCAGTAGCTGTTCAGTCCATGTGGCTGGATGTCTCAGCAGTCCCAATCCAGCCCAGAAGGCCTGATGGCTCCCTGGAGAGCGAGGGCTGACAGTCCACGATATAAAGCTGAGGAAACTGGGTTCCAATGTCCAGGAAGGGTAGGAGAGCAGGATGTGAGAGCAAGTCACAAACCAGCACCAGCAGCTGGAAGAAAGGAAAGAAGAGAAAGTTCCCTCCTCTCCCCCCAGCTTCCTTATATCCAGTGCCATTCTGGATGGCACACCCACTTGGGGGAATGGCAACTCTGGAGGAGGGCCTCCTCCTTTTGTCAATCCTTTCTGCAGGCAAACTCAGAGACCTGCCCAAGATTACTGTAGATTATTAAACAGGTCAAGTTGACAATAGATTTAACCATCGCAGCAATTTTCCCCAATTCAGGAAAAGCTTTTTAATCAGACTCATTGCTGTTTAGTTCTTGATGGAATGAGGATAGATGACTTGTCTTATAGTTATAAACCTTGACAAACCTGAATTCAGGAATGTGGGGAAGACAGAAATTCCATTGATGTGTGTTGAGTGGAGAAAGACTTTGACACAACATGAATGCTACGTACAGCTTTGGGGACATTTTACACAAAGAAAACTTTTCTTTTGGGTTGTCTATAATTCTCATTTGAACTATTTACACTTACTATGGAGTTTTGGCATTTAGTGTAACTTAGTCCTGTGACTCAATTAAAAAAATTAAAAGGAATAATCAGTATAAATGTGCAAGGAACTGAGCTGTAATAGTTTTTTATGTTCTCGTTCTATACAGTACAATTAACTTCTAAAGTATAGTCAGAGTACTAATAACTATCAAAAATTATTATTGAAGTGATTATATGCTAGGGACCTGTCCTGTTTTAAAGAAACTCTGCCTTCTTTCCTTCTTTTAATTAGCTCTATAGTACCCTATAATAAAAATCTTTCTAAGGTTGAAAATATAAAATAATTAATATGAACATATTTAAAATTTAATGCATAGTTTAGGTTTTAATGTTTAAGTTGTATACAGGTTTTAATTGATAAATCAGGGGAACATGATGCAAGATAAAATTTATGATGCCAATTATCAGTATTCAAATATATTCAGTAATTGATTGTTCTCTTAAGTAGAAGGTGTTCCAATGCCTACAACAAGTGCTAAATTATAAGTCAAATGTAATTTAGTGGTGCCTGAGTATGCAGTTTAATAATGGCTTACCAATTTGCATTTAAATATTAGCAAGCTCATTCACTTATAAGAAAGTGTATTCAGCTACAAAATTAGCAACTGAAGAAACATGTCTAATTAATAACTGGGAATAATCCCAACTGTATAAAGATAATCACTGATACTGCCATACATAGAATTGCATAAGACATATTTACCACTGTAATTTTTAAACTATCAAATATTTATTTAAAAAACATTCATAACTACCATATTAATCACTTATAACAAACATAGTAAAACTTTTATATTTTGTAGAAATCTTAAAAATTATATAATCACTAAATCTTTATTAAAGTAGATTTAAAGATTTCCACTACACATCACATTATAATGCATGAATACATTATAAAAATACAAAAAGCAGTCACACTACATTCACCCTTCAATCTTTCTAGAAATACATAGAGCAGAAGTCTGTGTTATAAAATAATTTACTGCATTAATGTCCATAATTGATGTTTTATACTAATTTCAGATCCCCTACATAAGTATAACACACCTCTAATTTTGTTGAAGCCATTTATAATTGGTACTAATGATTTTTGTTTGTTTTAACAAAAGGAAAGTCTGTACTTGGTGTAGACCAGTGCATTACCACATTATAAATGTACATTCGTGAAAGCAGTGGGTCAGGTATCTTCAGTATTACTGGAACCATTTTATAATAAAAATACCACCATGCAGTTAAAAGTAAATATCAATAGAATCAGGGACAAAATTTACAATATAAGGCTGTACAGAGTGTAGGTAGTATTTTATATCAATTCTACCAGTTCTACTTTGGCTGCCATTTTTTTAAATAAATCTTAATAAACTCTTCTTCTATTCCATGAAAAGTGGTTAAAATTAAGAGAAGGAAATTTGGAAATAATATCCAAATATGTTTTTGCCTTATTTCAAAAACTAAATGTTATGCTGCTATATTTTTTCTCACCTGTGTGGGTGGTGATGGGTTTGCTGTACCCATGCAGAGCACCTGTGTGGTCAGAGTGGCATGGCGGATGTTTCAGTCTGTTTCTCTTCTACTCATTCTTACCTAAGAAAGAGAGAGACAGAGCCTCTTACTGATCATGGGGACCTGCTATTTTTGTTTGCTTGCTTGTTGTTACCAGTCTAAGCAATTCTCTTTTACTCTATGGGGCTGAGGGTACGGATGTGGGTGGCCATGTTCAGCTGTCTATGTAAGTACTGAGGATCAAACTGGACCAGTCACTCATGTCCCTTAAGGTCTTCATAATTTCACAAGAAATGCTCTTATCCACTGAGCCATGTCTCCAGCCAGTATTTATATGCCTTTTGTTCTTCTACTGAAAAGTATCTTCCAAATACTACTACAGTGTACATTCAAGTCAGTACTGGCTTTCATTCTCTCTAGATTATATAAATGTGAGGGAGGTGACACCATGACCACCTTTTAGCCCAGTATTGATTCTATTGCAACATCACATAGTAATATGTATAGTTTTCACCCTGTGTCCCAGAAAGGCAGCATTTGACTCTGTATATATTAGGTCCTCATTGAATTTTGCAAGGCAGTATATTGTCTTTTAGCTTTCATTTTCAATTTTTACCTGTTTACTTGTCTATCAAGTTTTCTCTGAGCATATCCCTTGACCAGCTCATGTGAGGAATGAAGGAGGCATAAAAACATTAATGTATTTTCCTAGTCTTCATCACCCACTGTTTACATATACAAATTATACAGTTGGCTTTCTAACTCAACAATTGTCAAATATTACCCTCACTTGAGTGCATATGGCTTCTATGACTGAAAAGTCTATTGTTGGATTTACCAGATAAACTCTATCAGATGAGTAATTTTCTACCTAATTAAAAACAGCTGTCTGCAAATAATCAGACTTTATTTTTCTAGATCAATACCACATCCATGCATGTATTCAGATAAATATTAACCACAATGACATACAAAAGCCTTCTAGACTCGTATTCAAAATTATCCCCATAATCACCAACACAATCATGTCAGTGGAGAACTGAAATTAAGCACAGTTTCTCCAGGGGGTGTGCAAAGCCAGTTAATACAACAGGCAGATGCAAGACTGTGGAAAGGGTATTACTAGCATACGTGAGGAAAGTAATGTGGAAAAATTTCCAAAGCAGTTTCATCCCAAATATAGAAATCAATGGTGTTAATATAGGAAATTCATAACTATTGATATGAGAGAGACCTGCCCTCACATGTACAGTATGTTGTCTTGGTGTAAATGTTCTCTCAACAACTTGCATGGGTTTCTTGTACTTTTTTCTGGATGCATTTTTCTGAAACAAACAAACAGGATACAAAAAGAGCAACACAATGAAACTCGATGACATGAAGAGATGGTAGCAGTCACCCCAAAGTTCCAGTTCTCCATACAGACATAGTCATTTGTTCCTAAAGTACTTCCTTGCTGTTCACAAATCATACCTGAAATTTTTGCTTAAAATCACCCTCACAAGAGTTGCTCATACAATTCATATACTTACTCATAATAAAGATATTAATTATAAAAAAGGAAAAAATGATCATTGTAATGATGCATTTGCAAATGATGGTAAAGTGTTATGAACCTGTTAGGCAATATTATACTTTGAAAAAAAATACAAAAACAAAATTAAATGTTTCTCTTGATTATGAAAATATCATAATGTAATGGTGTGGAGAACAAATGTCTTAGTAACTTGCATTCTGCCTTTTTCATTGAAGTTCTATGGATGTGAACCCATGAGAATAAAGTATTTAAAATACATAGACTAATATCTGCCTAGTACATTATAAAGCAATCTAGTTCCAGATGAAACA
Organism: Zapus hudsonius; assembly: GCA_004024765.1. Taxonomy (NCBI): domain Eukaryota; kingdom Metazoa; phylum Chordata; class Mammalia; order Rodentia; family Dipodidae; genus Zapus; species Zapus hudsonius. Next base: position 65,887 of record PVHP010001167.1, read on the forward strand.
ATCATACAATTACAAAGATAAGCACAGCTTTTTATTTCAAAGGATCAGGAACATACATAGAGAATCATAAACAAGCTCAAATAAAGACTTTAGCTTAGGCTAAATGTAACAAATGTTCATCCATTCATTCACTCAATAAGCAGTAACTTAATTACATCCAACTTAAAAGTGATCAAGTTCAAATTAAGTGTGCAAATGAAGAACACTATGTTTTGCTTAATGGTGATTAAAATTGAAGACATCAGGAACTGCTGCATTTAGTTTTAACAGGCAAATAAAATGTCAGGTGCGCTTTGTAAAATAAAAATTTGATCCTGGGGAGATGTCTCAGGGGTTAAAGGCATTTGGGAGAAGAGCAGTCTCGCCTGGCTTTGGACTGGTTCAAATCTGTAGCACATACATAAAGCCAGATGCACAGAGTGGCACATGCAGTCACAGGTTGTTGGAAGCAGCAAGAGGCCTTGGTGGGTCCATTCTCTCTCTATCCCCTTCACAAATAAATAAATAAAATATTTTTAAATTGAAAAATACAATACAAAAATCTATAGAAATCAAAATCCCAATGCTATCATTTCACAAGTACCTTTAATATAGTAGTAGATACTTATTTTAAAATTTAGTTTTAAATGTCCATATTTAAAGCAATTTTTTGTTTTATAAAGTATGCCTTTTAATGACTGAAGCTATAGTACCCAAATGAGTTAAATAGGATAGAAACTTTCTTTTTTGTTTACAAACTTTGAAACTAATTAGTTGTAATCTTATTGTGTGAGATGATTTCACAAAAATCCTTGTATTTTTCATAGCAACATGCATTTTAAACTATAATTAATGAATTCTTTAAAATATAAAAAAATTTGGAGAAAACTCGTAAGTTGCTAAAGTATATTTTCTACAAATCATTTCTTATTGCCATCAACATTTTAAATATATTTTAAACATTTTTTCCAAAAATCACTGTTTATAGCTATTTAGAGAATTGTGGGAACATTGATCATGTCACTTGAAAACGTCTCTGTAGATGAGTTATTGGAAATGAACAAGCACATTTTAAAGGTCAAATTCCTTGCCCTTCTCTGTGTATGCTGACCTTAAATGTAATAAAATCTGAAATAAACTTGCAAAAGTCTGTGTTGTATATCAGAAAAAAAAATCTTCAAAAGAGAATTCAACAATTCCAGAAAGATTTCGGTGGATATGAAGAAATAATTGAGTGCTTGACATCTAACTTTTTAGGTCAAAACCTGAAAAGGCAACATCTGAAAATAAACTGATATAAAATTGGGGAACTTTTGTTGGAAGCTATATTGGTGGTTTCATAAAACAAATTGGGAATGTGACCGGGATTTCAGATGGTGCAAAGAAGAAAGAGTTAGTTAACAGTGAGAAGCCAGTTAGGCCACAGCATCTTGAAATAGTAGATGGATATGACCAAGGTCACCTCTGAACACAACCTATATGGCCAGGGAGGAGGCAAAAACATGAAACAAATTAAGTTCTAGTTTTCTCGTTATGAGGAATGGATATTGGGGGCATTCAGGTCATTCAGAGCTAACGCCAAATAACAAGGTTAAGCCCAAGAACTGACAAGCGGGACCACGGTGTAGAAAATGTGCCACCTTGACATCTTATTATTATTTTCACCTCATTTTAAAGATGAATTACCAAGTGATAAATAAGGATGCCATGCACACAGGTAGAGTTTTCAGACATTCACTACGTCAAATAACCACATATTTCATATTTCTACAAATTGTCTCATAGTTTGTATACAAAGTTGATGGAAATACATACTTGTAAAACCATACATGATCACAGACTCCTCCAGATGTGTGTGCATACATGTTCATGAACAAGTCAATTTGAAAAGGCACACATACAATAATATACTGACAGCAGGATGTTGAGGTCATATGAATCATCAGATGAAACAGCATTCTGTTTTAATATTAAGCTGGAAAATTTTATGTGTTAAAATTTTATTTGAATAATCATTTTTATTTTATGTTTAAAAAAGTAAAAATATGGCTGACAATATTAGTTACATAAACTGAATGTCTGAAGTTTTATGTGAACTTTATAGTATATATAGTACTGATAACATTATTAGAAAAATCAAGCAATCTAAGTATATGCTCAATAATACTTTTTATTTATTTTAAAGATATTTTACCCCATAATGAACTCTTGATAAAGGAAAATAACTTATTCTGATATAAAATGTTTACAAGCATTTTTACCGTGAATATATAGAGCCAGATTTTTATCTTGTTACTTTATGCAGCCTGCTAGTTCTACCTTGCAAAGCCAGTGAAAATTATTCACTAAAAGTATTTTTAAGTCTATATGAATGTGAAACATAGCATCATATGAACAAAAATATTAATAAGCTATTCATTTTTATGATTGTGGGATTGCATTAAATGTGATTCATATTAGATTTAGATAGAGAAATTTAGAAAGATGTTATCAAAGAAAAATTAAAAATTTAAAGTTTATCAGAATGTCAGAAACACACTGCATAGTCTAAAATTATTTAGAGAGAGTATGTGTTTAACAATGAATTGTAGGCAATTTATTTTATCATAATATTTATAATAAAAAAGTTTATTAATTTATAACTAATTAATTAGACATAAGTAATTAAATAATTAACTAATTATTTTAGAACTGTTTATTAACTTACAACTAATAAACACTTAGAAAACTATTTATTTAGATCTAAAACATAAAATCACATTATAGTACAAAATTAATGTGTAAGAGTTATTAATTAATGATTGTTAAAGTAAGCAGAGTGAGTCCCAGTATGATTCATGAGAGCAAAAATTAAAATAATGTGAAAAAGTGTAGTGAATGTATACTTTTATAAGCATAAAGAAAGACATACCAATTACTTAGATATGGAATAAGACATCAGAGCAAATTTATATTAATCATGCTAGCATATTTCACTTAGGTAAATCATTTATCAATGATTCTTTATATTACATTTTGGATTTCTATACAAATAAAAAATAATATCAATATCCAAAGAGCAAGAAATTAAAATGACTTGATTGAATAGGCATGCATTAAAATCAACAAAAAACATTTTTAAGAGTTAGTCTTAGCCTTGTCTACCACATTAAAAACTAAATTAAACACAGGAATATTTATCACTAGATACAACATATTTAAGACATGTAACATGCAGGCACACAGAAAGTATAGGTGTGGAAAGAATTGGTTTATATTGAAGTTCTTAAAATATAAATAATAAAACAAGATTGGGGAAAACCATAAATGAATGTATGCAAGGTAATTTACTTTCATAAATAAAATGTATAAATACAAGAACAAGCATTAAGGTGAAGGCACAGGCTGATAGCAAAGAATTTTGAACAAAGTCATACTACATTTGTTTAGCATAAATAGGAAAACAAATTTATAGAGAGAAAAACCTACTATGTTCATAAAAGAATAAATTCTGCTTCAATTTGGATTTTTCTAGTTAGGAAACTTTTCTTCCTTTAACATAAAACCACCAAAATTAACAGACAACTGCATTTTTAAAAATTTCTTTAGAAACTTGTTTTGTAGCATGTAAAGAAAAGCAGAAAGCTAAAGTTCATGCATCATAAACATAACGTACAATTTACTGCTAAGATCCTCTGCTCTACAAAAAGCAAATCTTTCAAAGTTCACTTAAAAAATAAAATGCAAGGCTAGGGAGATCATTAAGTGTCCTAAGTGTGAGGAGTGGAGTTCAGATTCTTAGAGTCCACATAAAGCAGTATATGGTAGGATGATCTGCACTTCCAGTGTGCCTACAGACAGATGAGCAGTAGAGACAAGAGACCATGCAAGGTCACACGACTGCTACCTTGATGTACTCCCTGTATGAAATTTAAATCATGGTAGTTTACTATTTATTTGGCTTACATCTGCATCATGTTTACATATCTCCAATGGTGTTAAATGACTGCTGCTGTGCTCTAGTGCTCTAACAGAGACAAGGTCTGAACACAAAAGTGTACAAGAGAGCATCTATCAAGTACTGAAAAAGGACAGTCATAGGTAATGTCCATGTAGTTCAGAATATTTATTTACTAGTTATTTATTTATTTAATTGAAAGCAGAGCGAGCGAGCGAGAGAGAGAGAGAGAGAGAGAGAGAGAGAGAGAGAGAATGGGCACACCAGGGCCTCCAGTTGATGCAAACAAACTTCAGATGTGTGTGCCACTTTGTGCATCTGGCTTTACATGGGTACTGGGGAATCAAACTTGGGTTGTTAGGCTTTGCAGGCAAATGCTTTAGGTGTTGAACAATCTCTCCAGCCACTCACTCATAAATATGATATTATTTAAAGGAATTCTGTGATTGGAAAACTACCTTTGAGGTCATATACTAGATTACAAAATATGCATATTTTTTGAATTAAACTGAAACTTTATTGTAGACAGTAATATAGGAAATTAACTTTAGCCTTGATGAGTTGGTTGGTCATAAGTTGTGGTAGTTTAAATAATGTCCCCCAATAGATTCAAAAGTTTATTATAATTGTAAATTGTCTCCAGCCAGTTCTGGCTGGAGGAGGCGTGTCACATTGGCCAGGTCCTAGGGTTCAGCCCTAAGGTGTTTCTGGGGTGGGTCTGGAATTCTAGCTATACAAATGCAAAAAGCAATCTGAGCTCAAGGCTGGAGTTCCTCTTGTTTGCTAGTTTCGAGTGTGCTTGCTTGAGGTGCTGGTGGTGGGCTTCTCTCTCTGTCTCTGCTTGGATCTGTGAAAGGGGGCCAGCCTTTTTCCTTAACTTACCCTGGACCTGTTACTTCAATAAATATTTTCCTCCCCAAATCGTGCCTGGTGTGGAGATTCATCCTAGCAGCGTGGCTGACTATGACATAAGTACTCTAGATATTTGTTTCATTTTGTTCAAGTAAAAATCAATTTCTATTTACTATAAAATTCGAAAGCAAATTATAAGTAAAATTGTAAAATATATAGTCATTATATTTTGAAAAGTATTTTTCTAATTTCATTTTTGTGTGACAACATGATTTAGTCTGAAATATCATCATCAAAAATGCAATGGTAGTCTCAGTGAATATGTCAGTCTATAAAAGCAGTGACATCTACTCTTTATTTTTCCTGCTAATTACTGCATTTCTGTCTTTCCCTATTAGCTGAGGAACTAGGGGATTCTTCGTTGGCTCAATAAGACATAATTAGTATTTGTTTATGACATGGAACATCTAAAGGACTTCACCTACCCTGAGTTTCAGTTCAATGCACATGTCACCTAGAAATAATTGCTTTTATTGTGATTTCTATCTGAGCTAATTGTTGTTTATAATCGAAAATAAAAGACATATTTTAAAGAGAATATGGAGTCATTTTGGCAACATTTTTCACATGAGAATATAATGGAAGGAAATATGTATTTAATAACTACAGCGAAAACACATTAGTTGAATTATTAAATCTTGATATATCTAGGAAAAGTCAGTTGACTTGAACTAGAATTGAGCAACTGCTAGGATGTATTTGGAAAGAGCCCCTCTCAAATAGTTTTTATTTTTTCTGACTTCTAAGTCAGTCTTTCTTAAACATTAAAGCGATTCGTCATTTGTGAACATATTGAGGATCCCCTGCAAGAAAAGAAAGTGACAACCCGTGTGTGGAAGAAAAAAAATTTAATAGAAAAGAAATTACATTTTTCTTTAAAACATGTGTTTGATATCTACACAGACATTAAAAGTAATTAAACATGATAAATCACAAAGTGTGCAATTTGACAAATTAATAATTTTAATATGTGCTTAACATAATTCAGATGTACATAAATTCACTTAAACATTTCCAGAAAATCAGATATTCTACAACGATAGCTGTAAGACTTCTAATTAGATGACAGTATAATTTCAGGTTTTTTTTTTACTTTCAGCAAAACTAAAATAAGTATTTTGCATTTCAATTTGGCAGAGAAAACTGAACCTTAACTTTCAAATATTAAGATTCTCTAACATCACCTGTCTTATGCAGTTATAATATTTGGCATATTATATACTTAATTAATCTATATATACCTATCTTTTTAATATTGTACAATATGCCAAAATAGGTGAAAAATTGAAGAATAACTTCAAATAGTGTTTCTTTTTCCTTGTCTTTTGGTGTCTACAGGTTGGGTGTCTTCAATGGTTGGTGTATGTTTAAGCTTTTTAGGATGGAACTTATTAGCATATACATCCTGGCCTTCAGCTCCTCTTGAAGGACCATGTGTCCTTCCTGTTGACAGATTAAGGACAGCTAGCTACATCATGACTCTGGCATATCAAGGCTCTGTAGCCTAGCTTTCCCTGATCACAGCTCTGCCATTTGCTTCTCATGACAGGATAAAACTAGGAGTCTCATAACAAGAAAATAAAGAAGACAGTCTGACATTCTTTCCTTGGAAAACATTTGTTAGGAACCCTTCAAAAATAATTGGGAAGAAAATGTCTTAGGTTCTACAAGCAACTGAATAATGTTAAGTGTGTCTGATCATTTTTTTTTAAAGGCACTTTTTATTGTTAACCTACTTGTGCAATGGTATACTTCTAACATTTTCTGAAACCAGTTTTAAGAGACTTATTTTTCTAAATTTTAAGCTCAACAAAACTTAATTTACTTAATTTAAAAACTATTAAAGAAAACTTAATTTCTTCTAGACAGATTCTTGGTTTCATTATTTTTTTACATAAAATATTTTCTTGTTAAATCTATTATAAGTTTTTCTCTTATAAATATTGCTTGGAGCCCTATTCTGTTTTAGACAAATGTGCAGATATTGTTTTTTTTAATTTTCATGCAAACTCACTTCACATTTTCCTCTGAGAATGTGATGATGATGTACACAATGCTGATATAAAAGGAATAATCACTTTTCAATTATACGAAAGCTCTCCTAGGGCTATCTTGTTAATAACTTGCTAGTTTTTTCCCCGTCAATTGTAATTCATAGAATTGAGGCAGCCTGTTCAACTTTGTATGTGTCTCCTTCCTTTTTTCCCCTGATGTTACAAGAGATTGCACCTAGATTCACTGAACACTCTACCATGGAGCTATACCCTCAGCCCTCACCATTCTGTCTGATCATGTCTTGCACACAGAATATTATGAATTTGTTATTTCACTTGTTGCTCTGAGCAAAGACCTGAGAGTGAGCAGTTTAGAGAAGGAAGGTTTTGTTTCAGCATAAAGTCCATCCTTTTACGGAAGGCATGATGATAATAATGGAAGTGGCTAGTCACATGCTACTCTGTCAGGAGGCAGAGAGAAAGTAAAGAAAGTGAGACTGGGCTATACAACCATGGGACCTGGGTATAGTGGCCCACTTCCTCCTGTGAGACTCCACCCCTTAAAAGTTCTACCACCTTCCCAAACATGGCTACCAGATGGAATCAAGTGTCCAAAATTGACTTTATGAGAGAAATTTCACATTCAAAGCACATGGTATATTTCCTTAAACTATCATCTAAATTCTTCCTTTAAGTTTTTGCTTAAGGTATAGGTCACAGCAATGAAAAAGTAACTGATTCCTCTACCTATAAGCTAGTTTATGAAACAGTGTTGTCAACAGAGAGTGGAATTCAAGATCCACTGAAAATCAAGTTTACTGTGGTTTGGACAGATATTTTCCAAAGACCCTGTTAAAAGAACATGCAACCTTTAAGAATGAATTCTCATAGAGTCATATGGGCATGAGGACATGAGATTCTTATCTCTGACTCTGGGGTTTCTTGACTTAGTAAAGGGACCAGTTTGCCCTGCTACACTTTTCCTCCTTGTCATTGGACAAACCCTGCCCCACAGTAGCCTCAAAACAATGGATTTCAATGTTTCAGCCCTGGAACCAACAAAGTAAATATTATAAAATCATTATGCATCTTTTTATAGTAAAGGGAGTCATTTAAAACAAAGATGATTATTCAAAGACAGGCAGAACAAATATTGGTATCCACGCCTTTGAAATACTTTGATATTTTTTTTGCAGGAATTAGGTTGACACAAATGCTTTACAAAGACATAATTCTGAGTGTTCTTAAATCAAGAAGTTTAAATAAAAAAGATAAGTGTTCTAAATTGAATCCCAAATGTCCTCCTAAAGCCATGGGCTGAAAGCACCAAGGATCTCCCCTTTCTAGATTTAGCTTTCACAAGCTAATAATGGAAAGTTATTATACTCACACACATATGCACATTTTTGGTAAATTAACAATGAATGAATTGCTAATTATTTAAATTATGCTGTCATACTATCATTAAATTCACTAAATTATGATGACAAACTATCATGCTGTCTTCTGTTTACCTTGATTATATGACATCTTGATATCAAATCTATACAGCACAACTGAAAGAAGAGCAGTTCAAAGCATGTTGAGCAATGGAGTTGATCAAAAGACTCTTTCTGAAAATACAAAGGGTGTATGTCTTTAAGGGCAAACAAATTAAGAAAAAATGGTGATTTCTACTCTTGATATGATAAACTAAGAAACTTTTAACAATGGTGCATAGTCTGGACCTTAGATATCTAGAGATAGTTCCATGTAAGAAACAGAAAACACCTTTTTCAGGAAACAGCATAGCAAGAAGGAAGATCATGCATCCTTGTCATAGAATTTTAATTCAGTGCAATCAGGTAAGCAAGGCTAAAGTGGAATAAGATATGTAACAAAAATATGGAAAGGTCCTCTGCAAACTCACCAGTGCTGTGGTGGTTTGTACATGAATGTATGTCCCCATAGTCTCAGGGATTTATGATTAATGGTAAGCTTTCTACTTTCATCCCAACAGCCTATGAAGACTAATGAACACTCTCTAAGGTGTGTTCAGAGAGAGTTTGAGTACTGGCTGATGGTGGTGTCTAAATGAGCTAGCTTCTTCTACCCTGATGGCACTTCCCCTGAATTCTCTAAGCCTAACATAAACCTTTTCCTTCCATAAACTGCAACTAGAAAATAACTACAATAAATACTATTGAAGCAAAAGAAATGTTACTTGATTTCAAAATTTTCATTAAACGGTAGGGCTTTCTTTGATCACTGCTTCCTATATAATTAACTAAAACTCCTAAAGTTACCTATTGATCTGAAATCTCGGGATATACAGATGGGAAATATGTAAAGAAAGTGATGGAGATTATGCTTTCCCCGATTTTATATATTGAAACCAAATCCCAAGTGGGATGGTATGTGAAGTAAATCCTCTGGGCATCAGTTGGTTTGAGCTCTTATTAATGGCATTACTGCTCTTATAAAGATGTCCAAAGAAGTCTTGACCCCCTCTACCTCCAAATGTAGTCACAGAACTAGCCTGTCACTAGTTGGCAAACATAGTAGTATACAAAAGTATATAGGCAATAATTATATTTGCATTTTTCAGGAAATGCTAAAAGTACATATGTTTCTTCTTTCTGATTATAATTTAGAATCTGAAATAGATAGGATCTTTTTACAATGTTTTAAGAGTAATAATGTAAACCTGTGGTGTACAAAAAGGGAAGAGGCAAGTAAACAATTTATGAATAAAGTTAAGTTGAAAGACTTATTTAGAAAAAAAATATAAAATGTGTCTTTTATATATGCTATATTCAATATATGGAATAATACTATTGAGGACATAGAAAACCTTGGAAAATAAATTTTATGAAATTTTACTAAATAGATATTGACAATTTTAGTACACATTTACAAATATTACCTATAATTTTTTATTTCAATAAAGATAAAAATATAATATGTACTTTGGATTGAATGGATAAATACAATTGATAAAATTTTAGTTACCTTTTTAGGCTTATTTTTTCTGGTGAAAATTTTTATATTATAATTTTTTGGACATGCCTAGTGTTCTTCATAAACTAAATTTTGTAACCACACATCTTCCTATTCTTTTCCTAGTTGATGAAAAAAAGTTTTCCTAATAATTCCATGGCATCTGTTTCCTATTGATGTTATGGACATCTTTCAATCTAAACCCCATATGGAGATACTATGGGTCTGCGGTTAAATATCACCATTTATGAAGAATGATCATGGTAATTGCAGGAAAAAAATAATAAAACAAGTTTGTATAGGGTTGTTCCACTGTGAATTCTTCCAGTCTAAAAGAAAATATCCATCTCAAATAGATAAGTACCAGCAAGCCAGGCAATTTCACATGCATGTCAATTATGAAACACGGCTCTGTGGGTAACATGCTCAACAGGAGCCGATGCAGGCACTCTACACAGCAGGCTTGAAAGAAATTGTTGAAAGTTTTATTCATGATTAAGAAGTAAAGCAAGTTCCTGCCTAGATGATGAGATTTCTGGCAGAAGATAAGAACAAGCTCCTTGGTTCTGAGAACAGGTTTTCTTCAGCTCATTTCAAAAGGCATAAATAGATAGACAGATGTTCACCCTAATTCCAGGTCAGCAGATAATCCTTGTAAGCCCCAGACACTAGGCAGAGAGTGTTCCATATAGGAACTTCAAAATTAATTATATTCACTTACACATATAATTACAGAACTGAATTATATGATTTATTTTAGCTCTAATGTGTGTAATTTTTAAATTTTATTTATTTAAAAGTATATAGTTATATATTCATGCTATATACAATATATAATATATATGTAAATATTAAATATATTCTTAGCATAACCATATCTCCAATATTGAACAAATTTCCTGAAAATAAATAAGATTTTTCTCATAGAATTGTCATAAGTAATGTATGATAACAGCTAATAGAGCAATTAAAGCCCCCGTATAAGTTAATTAAGAATTTTTGCCATTCACTTATGTGACTCATATGTGAGAGGATATTCATTATTTTTATGTTGTTTGAAAATACAGCATGCTTATTAAAATATCTCTTAGTATTCAATGTGAATAAGACAAATATGAATAATATATATAAATAAAAAATGAAGCTGAGTATTAAGATATGCAATGTGATTGTTCACAGAACATATAACTATGTCACTATAATTATAGGAAACTCTATATTAAAACTAGAACAATATATTGTGCTTATTTTTCCAACAGCAGATCATAAAAATAAATAAGAATCATCAAGCTAATATGCCATACCTCCCTGTTATCAATCTAAAGATATTGAGATGTGTTGGTACTTCAAAATATTGACTGTTCAGATACTTAAAACTCATATTATATTCTACTGTTCATTTCAAAATTGAAAGCACTGATTATGGGGTAAGGAGCAAGTACTGCTCTACTATGTGGCATTAAGAAACAAAAGTTAATGTCACTGCCCTTTGAAAGCAGATATTCTCTTGAGGAAGGCAATAAGACATGTTACTATATCTGACTGTGTGTGTGTGTGTGTGTGTGTGTGTGTGTGTGTGTGTGTGTGTGTGTGTGTGCGCATGTGTGTGTATCTGCATAAGGTATAAGGTAATAATAACAATTTCACAAATATAAATGATCCTAGATGATGGGGAGAGAGGTTAGGAGGAAGACCCTTACCCCAGAGGTAGACAGAGTGTGGCTTCTGACAGTGACCTCATATCCCCTTTGATCTTGCCACTGGCAGGATCTGGGGGAGAGGGGAGATATTTTCTCTGTGTATATGTGTTATTTCTTCCCTTTGGGTTATTCTATACAATTGTTGGTGATTCTGTGTGCCTTTACAACCCCCTTGTGTATCTCCCAAGCCACGTGGTGGTGGGCTGCCTTCCCAATCCTACTCCCAGCTCCCCTAAACTTGCCATGATATGAATAAATGGGTGTGATAAAAGAGAATGCTCTCTATCTAAGTTTGTCCAATTCTTTGGCATACTAAGATTCGGACTCTGGGGGAAGTACTGTGTGTGAAAGCCTCCAGTGTTCACCAGCAGCTACAAGTGTCAGCCCTTACAAAGGGAAAGTGATAGATACATAGCAATATGACGTCATGAAAGACTTTTGTGAAGAGTTACTGTTTGAGCCATAACTTGGTCGGTGAGTCTCATTCAATTCCTATTGAAAAGCTAAAAAGCTCTACAGAGTCTTCAACAACTGGACAATACCTGAGGTACTCTAACAAATGAAAGTTTGCAATGCAATCAACATTCATGAAATTATTTATATGACTAGCAAATAGTTGATCATTTGACATGAAAAGTTATTGTCCACAGAGACAGAGATTAAAACACAGGATGTAGTAAAAAGTTGTCAACATTTTATAGCATACTGATAAATTTAGTTTATTTGTCTAACAGTAGAGTCAATAGATCCCTATCTAAAATTTAAATAATGAAATGTGATTTTACAGACAAAAAAATAAAGAAGGATCATTTGTAATGATTATTTTAAGATTATTTTGAGGTCCTGGGTTAGATAACAGGTGGGGGAAATAAAAATAGAGGAACACATTTAGGAGAGATTTTATAAATAAGAACTGAAGTTTACCTATCTTACCTCATAAAAAAGCTAAAGAAGAGAAAAATGTAAAAATTATCAGGGAATTTTAACAGGGGTCACAAACTAGATCATGTAAACACATTCAATTGTCAAAATGCTAGTGTTTTCTTAAATATCTTTAGGCATATAATGATTTTTAAACATATTTATTGTCAATAGATGCATTGTATGTGCAAATCTTGTGGTTGGAACTCCCATTTCTCTCCCCAACCCACTGGGGGCCCTCCTCGGTGGGAATACAGGATCAGGCCATAGGGTAGGGGATTATGTATTTTATGAGAGGTTGCTAGTTTTTTTTTCCCCTTTTTGTCTCGTTGCTGACGTGACCAATGACTCAGGATATTCTCATCCACCACGGCTCTTACAAACTTTTGGCCCCCTATTCCACTCAGTTCCCTGAGTCATGGTGGGTGAGTTAGAATTTAGGACTGATGGATTATTTAGTGAGATTAGTGTGAATATATCAGGGCTGATACTTTAGAAACTTGCAAGGAAAATAAAATATTGGTAAGTAGCCCTAAAAAAATCTATGCTGTATAGAAGTTGATTTAATGAAAGCAAAGTGTACAAATACAGTAAAACAGTAAACATTATCAATTATAAACATTCAATGTATAATTGAGCGAAGGCATATAGATCTACCTATCACCGTATACTTGGTATTTGCTGGAACATTGATACTTGAGTCTTTAATAGGTAGTGAGAAGAGATCTTTAGATACTTTTGCATTATTGGTCAATTGTCATAAGTAATTACCAGGTAGTAGCACACTGTGAGAAGGAGTTCAATTTAAACATCTGTCAGTGTGCTATCGAGGTGGTTCAGCAGTTAAAGGCACTTTCTTGTAAAGACTGTAGGCTCAATCTGAGGATCCAATTACACAGTACCCAAATAAAGCCAGATGCCTCCCTTAAATAAATAAATAATAAATAAATCATGTCATTATGAAGGTTTCTATGATTGGTATAAATATATAAATTAGAAATAACAAGTGATAAAAGCAGATTTTTTGTATTTATTTTGCATATTGAGATAATTTGCCTAGGAGAAAATGTATTTATATCATCAAATCCTACTGCTGAAGCAAAAGAACATCTTTTTTATATTCTTTGTAAGAAGCTGGTAAAAATCATAAAGAAAAAATTCATAAAAATATGAGTCTCCTGGTCACTAGGTCCCTACAGAATTTATCCCTCGGGCTTGTACACTTAAGCCTTAAGCAATTTGTCAAATCTTGTTCAGATTTCCAATATGCTCCTGGGTCAGGAGGACATTTCTACTGGTAGGTTGCTGCTCCAATAAATTATGATTCTTTATGTCTGCCTTTCTGTCTCCCAAACTCAAAAAGAGAAGATTGCCTTGTGACCTCACTTTTTTTTCTGATGATAAGATGCTATTGATTTTTTTTTCTGAGTAGATCCTTTTTCTTTTTGGCTGGAATAAGACATCTAAGCTCTTTACATGACAGACTAGAAAGCAGAGATCTGTGATCACTAAAATAGGATGTGTATTATGAAGGCAGTATTGACTCCTACTGAAAACTAATGATGGCTCTGTAGAAACAAGCCATTGCTTGTTTTTTAAACATTTAGTACTATGAAACAACATAGAAGTATTGAGGTAATTATGCCATAAAAATAATATATATCTACAATTCAAACTACTATGATGAATTAGCTATATCTAAAAATTTTAATGTATGAGTAACCAATAATAAGTAGAGATTTCAATATAGTATATATTGTTCAGTGTTTTTACAAAAACATTGCTCATGCTTTGCTATAGATTGTAAACAAACTGGAATCTAATCCTATGGCATCTAATCATTTCTGTTTTCTCTCTCAGGGTGGGTATATTTGTGTGTGTATATGTGTGTGTATAACTATATTTTATTGTGATTAAATTGAATGATTCATAAAATTATTATGAGATCAGCTATTCAAGATTTTTCAAATCAGACCTAATGCTTTGTAAATATAGAAAATAAGCAGGCTGTCCTTATAAAATCATTTAGGCCTTCTTTAATCAGTGGGCAACAAAATCTAAATTTTGCAAAGTATTTGAGAGTGATTATTCCTAAAAGTTATATTACTAAGATTTTGTCTCCCTGTCTTTGCTAGTATTTAACATTAACTATCCTGAATCAGGATAACCTGATTCAGCAATAGTTACATGGAGAAGGAATGGGTTCTTAGCTAGTGAATTGAACCAATATTGTGTGTGTTTTAGTTTGAAATCCCAACATCCCCTATTGATTCACATATTGAACATTTGGTCCCCAGGTGGTGGCGCTATATTTGAAGGTCTTTCTTTCTGAATCTGGCATGCCAGGAGATAAGTTTCTCCACCACCAGCATGATTAGTTTAACCAAAGACTGGCAACTCTGTAAACATGGATCAAAATAAATAATTCCTCCCTTTAATTTAGTATTAAAATAATGAGGTATATCAGTTACATCTACAAAAAGCTCAATCAAGGCTGTGTGATAACTGGGAATCATGTTTATTTGAGTAAATAAAACGAGAATAGGATTAGTCAAGGCAACTTTAATAAACCACTTAAAGAACTCATTTTAAAAGAACTGTATTTTTGTTTAATGGAGAATAATCAAGGCTTTGACTTCATATAACAAATTCATATTACTCATTTATAAGTACACAAAATGATGTCTGCATCAAAACAGAAGACCCAAAGTGTTATATTTTACATTACAATACATTACACGATTTCCTCAGTCGTATATTAGTTTTCTATTGCTGTTGTAAAAATTACAACTAGTACTTTAAAGAACACACACTCCTTATCTTTCAAGACTTTTTCAGTATTGGAAAATAAGCCCAGGATCTCATAAATTTTAAGCAGTTTCTTCACTGTTGAGCAACATTCCCAAACCTTGTCTTTCTGTTGGAGAGTGGGTTTGTTTTCCCCAAATACTGGTACTGTTCTGAGCATCTTGGCCCCATATACTTCCTTGCAGTGTTTGTTTCTACAGATCAGAAACTATTCCTAGACACATGGGCCCTCTTATTCTATTTTCAAATACCCCCAAAATGAGTAGCTTATTTATAGTCTGTATTCTCTCTCTCTCTTTGTCTTTCTCTCCATTTATTGTTAACTCCATTTCTGTAACTCTTTCAAGATCCTTTTATTTGCATTCCATGTGCTTAAGAAATCTAAAATAATCTGTCATTTGAAAAGATTTTACTTAGTCACTTATATAGAACCCCCTTTACACCATGCTAGGAGTTGAAATGTGGATCTTTGTCAGCTACAATTCTGCTGACCATAACCACATTTAAGTTACATTCATTTTTCCATATGCATCGGAATCAGCAGGAAAACAAGGGTGGCTTTTAGAGCACTAATAACACAATCCATACCTTGTCAGAATCATACTGGTTGCAATGTTACATAACAAAATAAAGAAACAATTGCAGTCACCCAAGCCGAAATATGTGTTGCTTCAACTCCAGCAATGATACTGAAAATGTTCTTGCTTTTATTACAGAATATCTTAGAGTGGTAGCTTGTAATAAACATGATCATTTTTCGGCATCTAGATCCTATGCTGAGTAAGACCTACCTTCTTGTTCCTAAATATTGTCATCCTACTGTATTGTGATTTGAAAGAAGAGACTTTATGAGTCTTACTTAATGGGAGAAGAGTTTTATAATTCCTCTTGATTCATGAATCTCTTTTCATGAGGACTCTGCCATCATGACCTCCTAATATGCAGATCTCCTAATAACATTATCTGTGGTTTATCCGTGGTTAGCATTTCAACATGTACATTTTGAGAGGGTATACATATCTTTACCATAGCAAAGATGTATTACAGTGTAGAAACTACAGATATGGAGAAAGATTGGAAATGAAATGTGAGGGAGTTTGTTACAGGATTGATTGAAATGAATAATTCAGTTAGATATACCATGGGTGACTATGAGATTGTTAGTTTTAGCAAATGAGTGGATTGGCATGGAGTTCTGTGGAAGAGGAACCCTGGAGGCAGGCTTGGGGAAATCCTGAAATCTATTTCAGCTGTCTTAGGCATCAATTTTTATCCACACATTGAAATAGAGATAAATAACTTCTGCTAGATCTGTCATGCTTGAATTTTTTGTCCACCCATCTTCCTATTTCTGGGATACCTCTGGGTCGAACATCAGAAACAATAAAGTGAGGAGAAAAAGGACATCATTTCATGGTCAGCCTTTGCCCCACTCTAGTTATTGTAGAATCAAGGGAACACTGGGACCAGAGTGTGTGCTCTGGACCCTCTTTGGCCATAGTGTGGAGATTTACAGGGAGACATTCAGTTTCAGCGTGGTCAACAACCCTCCAGCTCACTTATGACATAGGTACTAGGGTGTCAAGATGTGAAAGCTTAAAACCTCTGAGGGATCACAGGCTTAAGCCATGGATTGCAGTTCAGACAATGGGACAAAGGACGTTTTGCTTAGCAGTAGGAGAGAGGCTAACTTCATGTGGGGAAAGGCAGTTGTGGGCACTTAGCAAGGATGAGACCTGAGACCTGAGACCTTGGTAGGGTACCCTTGGAACTGCGAGGTGTACATATTCCAGGGGAGTGTCCCCTGTCCTCTGAGCATCACAGCGTCTGGGGAGCCCTTCCTAGATAGACCTCACTCTTGAGAGATTTCATCTTCCTCTTTACATCCTCATCAGTCTAGCTTGTGATGCATTTGTCAGTTGTTCTAAGGAGTGCAGGAGTTTGTTGGAATGTGAACTCAGAAACATGAGTTGTGCAATTTCAGTGACTCTCCATGTGATGTGAGTGCCCCCTTATTCTGTTTGCTTTTAAAGTGAGCATTGCTCTTTAAATGAGGAGCATAAAAAAATAATGGGGACAACTCCTTTGCCTAAAACACCAAAATAACAAATAATTGGTGAATATAAGGGGGAGATTTCAAAAAGCACACCTCTCATTATATCTAAGTGATAATCAACCTACTCTCAGTTTTGAACAATGAACTCAGATGTTCACTTCACATTTAAATTGGCCAGTTATGCAGCTAAATTAAATAGAAGAATTAATCTGTGATAAAAATGTTGAAAAGGAAGAAGAAGGAAGCATTATTTAATCACTTGTGATTCCTAGAAAAGTTGGACAATAAGAGGTAATGGGCCTCCAGAGAGGTCCTTATGCAGTTAGATGCCCCTGACTTTTATAGCTCAAACGGATTCTAAATGTGGAGAAATGCAATGGAAACACCAAGCATATAAAATAGTGCAACAGAAAAAAATTGGAAATTGATAAATAAATTAAAAATTCAGTTTGTTAATTTTAAAATGTGAAAGATAAAATGCTGTCTTCTGAAGACATAAAAAGCCATAAAAGCCCTTCTTCCATGACAATTAATGCTGAACTAATTAGTATTAAATATTTATTCATATTTACTTATCTATCTTTAATTGGGAAATGTTTTACAAAATTAAAAATAGCTTAAAATAAAGCAATTAGCAATGTAAGTAGGACAAAGATAATGTAGATGGGACTTAGGGATGACACTTACAAGCATTTTTTGAGGAGCTAATTTCTCATTAGCTCACTCATTCTGAGTTAGATAGAAGGGACACATTCTCAGGAGTCAGATTTGTTAATTACTAAAATTAGCCATTATCAAATGAAGCAAAATATGCATTAATTCTGATAGTCTCAAAGGGAATAGACAAACTTTTGTCTACATGCAGTAATTTTTTTGCACATTTCTATCATGTTAAAGTGATTACATCTTTTGCTCATTGTTAATTTTATTTACTAGTAGTGTATGCTTGGTTTGGTTGCCAAGTGAATAATTAGCAGATTGGCACAGTATTGGGAAGTCCTTTTATGCAGTCCTTATCTCATTTATGCCAATGATATTACTCTGATCTTTTTCTAAGACAATGAAGGTCTCACTCTTAAACTTAGGCTGGACTTGAATTAATCACAATCCCATACTTCAGCTTCAAAATTGCTGAGAATATAGCAGTGAGCCACCATACTTGGCTTATAAATTTATTTTAATGATTTTTTGGGAAATTTCTATGATTAAAAATAGGAGACCACAGAGATGCTTAAGGTCACAACAACAACGAAACAGACTTAAAACCCATCCTCCATGACTCAGGGAACTGAGTGAAAGAGGGGGTGAAAAGATTGCAAGAGCCATGGTGGGAGAGATTAGCCAGAGACATTACCCACCTCAACTACAACACATAAAGGCGGGGCAACCTTGTTGCCTCCTGTGCTATCCATAACCCCTTGACACATGGACTGTTCCAGTGTGCCCACCAAGGAGGATACCCAGTGGATTGGGGATGGGGGGAGAGGGAAATGGGAATATAAGCACAATATTTACTCAATCAATGTATCTAATTATGGGCAATAAAGATAAAGAAACAAAACAATAGAAGACAAGGATATATTTATACTCAATTAAAAATTCTATTTTATTTGGGGTTCAAATTACTATACCATATATAGATAAAAAGCCAGGAATGTATATTTCATAAAGCATCTTAGATACATGTAGGCACTGCATGAGATATTCTTTAGAGCCGGGCATGGTGGTACACGTCTTTAATCCCAGCACCTGGGAGGCAGAGGTAGGAGGATCACCATGAGTTCAAGGCCACCCTGAGACTACACAGTGAATTCCAGGTCAGCATGGGCTAGAGTGAGACCCTACCTTGAAAAACCAAAAAAAAAAGATATTCTTTATGCTACATTAAGGTAATCATTATATATTGGTCTATATTTAAATACTATAAAGTAGAATCTCATGAACTAATAGTTCTCAATTTTCATTGATAGTCAATGAAATAGTTAGACTTTTAAATCTTTCAGGAATGTGTTTGAAACACTGGCATTTTCATGAGTTCTGTTTTATCATACATTTCCTTTTACTAACAGATATTGGCTATTGTACATTATTTTCTCATCAAACTTTTCATTATTATAATTTTTATTCTTTTTTTCACATACTATCCATATCTCTGATGAAATTACCACTGCATTTTGTTTGCTCAAAGATTCCGGAAAAGCTACTCTTTAATTTCTATTTCACAATTCCAGTTTCTCAGTCAAATTTGAGAGCCAATCTGCTAAATTGTCTTGTCTCTTCAGTACCAATTGCTTTCTAATTATCACTGTCCTTGTTTTGTTTGCTTGAAAGATAACATCTATGATGGCTAAATTTATTGTCAACTTGACCTGTTTAGGAATCCACTGTAATGTTGGGTGGGTCTCTGAGCTTGCCTGCAGGAAGGATTGACAGAAGGAGGAGGTCCTTCCCCTAGAGTGGGTGTAAGGAAGCTTGTCATGATTTGCACTAGCATCCTGATCTCCTACCATTCCTCCACATAAGAACCCAGGTTCCTCCACCTTACATCTTGGACTGAAGACCAGCAGCTCCCCAGGGAGCCTTCAGGCCTCAACTCCTAGATTGGGACCACTGAGGCCACATGGACTAAACAGCTACTGGTTCCTTCACCAGTGGGCCGGCAGACTGCTATTGTTGGACTGTCCTGAGCTACCTCAATAAATTCTCCCTTTACTACAATCCATTCTATTGATTCTGTTCCTCTAGAGAATCGTGTCTAACAGAGAAGTTGGTACCAGAAGTGGTTCTAGAGAAACAGAATTATAAGAACGGCTTTGTCTAGTGGCCTTGGGGCTATCTGGTGTAAGCTCTCCAACTTCAGTGCTGCTAAATGCTCTACTGGTGATAAGGAGAACACTGTTGTTGGTGATACAGACAGAGCCTTGATTTGAAAAGGTCTGCAATACAGATGTATTTGGTAATCCCGAGTCATCTCTTATGGAGAGCAAGGAATTTAGTGACTTGGTGTTTAAAAGTTTTGAATATTTGTGGAAAAGTAAGACAAATGATGGTGCTGCTTGGTTTCTCCTAGTATCTCTGGATAAGGGACAAGCATAAGCTCCAAAAGGAAAATTTCCAGTTTAATACGCACATACATGATCTGAAAGTTTCTAAGCGTCAGGGCTCAAATTGCTAAAAGCCAAACTGGAGGTCTCATTGTGCAATTGACTGACTTGTAGAACGAGTTCAAGTCCCAGATTCACAGGCTATCTATCAGAAGTTAACTTGAGGGCAAGTATTGGAAAAGAGTGGGATCCCTCAGCTTGGGATGTGTGGGAAGACCCTTGAAGAATCTGGGGACAGTAATCTCTCAGACTCTGATGAAGTTGTTTGCCTGGAAAGTAGTCTCCCCTTCCTTAGCATCAGTTGCATCCTCACCCCAAGCCCAGAAGTATTACCCTCTTTATTCTCGCTTGAGGGAATTAATCCTCCTTTGTCTGAGCCATCAGCCTTGACACTCACTGAAGGAACTGTCTTTGGGTTGGGTTCTTTGTACAGCAAGGAGCAGCCTGACTACAACAACATCTTAAGCAGATCTGAGAAGACAGAGAGAAGTAGTAATTTTCTATCTATGTGACCATTCTTCCTGACAGCAGGCTTGCAGTTTGTGTGTGTGTGTGTATGTGTTGGGGTGGGGGTGGGGGGTTGAATCAGTTTCCCCATGTGAGCAGACTCTGAGATATATATTGTAGCTACTACCAGGGATCCACAAGACTCATGTCCATAGGATGGAGCTGTGCTTACAGGAGAGGTTCACAATGTGCCCCCCCCCTTCAGCATCACTTCTTCCTTTTGTATCTTCTCAGAGAATTGATTTTGCATGTTCTTGGGTCTCCTAGTAGTTGATGCTAGATGCTCCTATTTTGTGCTGGCAATGATTCACAGGGATAGGAGAGTTAGTGTGTGACATTCTGACTTAACTGTTTTTCCAGGAGTGTTTCTGTGTCTAGGAGGAGGACCATCCTCTCCTCCATCCAGTCCTTCTCCTCTAAGAAGAAGTTCTCTAGTTTAGGCTCCCCACACATTCCTCTCCGTTTCTCTGAAAGCCAGTTTCTTGCTTAGCATATACACTAATTATAACCTGTTATTCTGTAAGTTTCTCATCAGTTTAATGAATAATGAGGAATAATCCAGGCATTTTATTGTTGCTTATGTCTGTCAACAGGGCTGCTGCCTTCAATGTCCCAGACATTGGGTATAGACCTGTATTTTCCACCTCTATCTTTAGTGATTCTTAGCTAATTTTGCTAGAATAAGTTCTGAAAAAAAATAAGGCAGACCAAAATTCAAAATCCTATAGAAGTATAGAAGTTCTTTTAACCATAATGTATGTATGCATTGCATTTGATGTGTAATTTATCCATATTGACCATGCTAATATAAGTGTGTATAGTATTAAATATATATGTATACACATATTTTTGAATCTTTTTCCTTCCTTCTTTCCTTTTATTCTTTCTTCTCTTCTTTGCATCATTTTGTATTGCATTGTTGCTAAAGTGTGAATTGAGCTGGTTATTGATACATAGTGGGTCATAAGAAGGCTTCATAGATCACTTGCATATTTACATGTATGTGTTAATATCTATATGGGCAAACATAAGTTGGAATATGTTTGCACATAGACCAGAGATTGAGGTCAGGTGTCTTCCCCAGTAGAACTTCACAGTATTTATGAAGCCAGGGTCTCTCACTTGACCTCAGAGCTTGCTCGTGTGGCTAGCCCTGCTTGCCAGCTTGCCCCAGTGATTCCCCTGACTCTTCCTCCCTAGTGCTGAAATTATAGGCTCACTAAAAAACACCTGGTATTTATGTGGGTGCTGGTTATCCAAACTCTGGTCCTCACACTTCTGCAGGAAGTTCTTTATTTGCGGAGCCGTCTTTTAGCCTTAGATCACTTTTTACATGCTTGGAAAATTCACTTCTTTTATCTTAATTTGAAAATGTAAATACAAGTCTTGAAACTGTTTGATTTCATATCAAAATCATAGTCTAAAATATTGAGCCAAATTCTAATTAAGTCATTCATTTTAATTTTAGATTATTAATCCATGCACTAACATATTCACTAATCCATCAGATATCTGTAGTCCAGTTGGATCTTTTGGGTGCAGAACTATATCTGGAGCTATTGGTTGACCTATAAACACTGATAATTTTGTAGACATGGCATAATAACTTGTTGAAAAGGTCCCAGAATAATTCCATTGCCATGAGCTCTATGTGTAAGAATGTTTGTGGAGGCATCAGATTGCCAGGTTATATTTACTTAGTGACATAAAATTATATTCACCTTAAGCCATGGGATAATTTGTTGATTCTTTAACAACCAGGGAGTGGTCCTTTGAATGCTGCTTATTGGTCTAATGTTGCTCGTTTTCCATTAGACAGGGCAGAGAGAAGAGAAGCCACAGATCTTGGACATTACATAGTATTATGTACTTACCAAGATTGAATTCACTGCATGCAGAAGATGAAAATCCAAAATTCATTTGGCATTTATACAGATCCAGTGATTATGTGGCATTCTCTTTGTTACTGAGGGCAAATCAACATGGTTTAATTGAATAATTAGTAAACTAATAACAGAGACTCCCATGTGAAGGTAAATAACACAGTGAAAACTTAGGTGATGGTTACCCCTGGTTACCATCCTTTAAGTTCTCATTATTCTTGTCCCTGTAAAAACTATTTCCTTCACACACATTGTTGTATATAAAGATACCATTTGACCAGAAATAAGAACATATTTATATGCACTCCGAGAATTTTCACCAGGTATGCTTAAGACAACATGGTAAAAGGCCAGTATTTGCTAAATTCCAAGGTCTTAAATTCTCTATTCATTTTCTACTGCTCGATATTTCTTGTCTGGACCGTTTTTCTCTAACCTGTGCTGAACCCATGGGCTAAAGCTTCACCGAACTGTCTCCCTGACTTTTAATGTTGTCACTGTTGTTATTTCCCCTTGACACAAATTTTCCAGAAAAAAAAATGACTTCATCCTTCCAAAGCGAGTTTCTATTATCAAAAAGTATATTCTTAATCATCTTAATGTTTCTGAAAAAAATTAAAAACTGAAGCTGAAAGACAGTGTATGGAATTTAAGAAACACTATCCAGGGCAGAAGGGAGAGCTGGTGACAGGGGAAGGATCCCCTAATGTAGGCTAACCTCAAATCATCTTGTGCTCATTCCTCCCTTCACTTTAGATGCCATCTTAGTTCTCCTATGAGACTTAGTTAGGCTTTGCTCTTATGGAGGCCACCCCCCACCTCCCCTCAATTCTCTGAGGAACACAGAGTTTTCAAGTCCTCCCCTTTCCTGCTTACCTCATTTCAATTTCAATTTCAAAGAAATTACCTGTGATGATATTTTACCAGATTTTAATCCTCCCATTTCTAAACAAAGAAGTGCTAAAATAAGAAAACAACCACTAAAGGAATATAAACTGTGCACATGGTTTTATGTGTTTTCTTTGCTTCTTCCTTCCACTTCACTCCTTCAGTAAAGATTCTTCTTGCACTTCATAAAGTATATTTCTCTTCCCTATTCTGTTATTTTCTGGAGTGGTAAATGTCTTGTATTTGAGGTTTCTGGTTGCTTGGTTTTAATCCCTGGGATTACCATTTTTCCTGTGTAGGTTTAAAGTCTTTTAAAAAAATATTTTATTTATTCACTTTTCAAGCAGAGAAAGAGAGAGAGAGAGAGAGAGAGAGAGAGAGAGAGAGAGAGAGAGAGAGAGAGAGAGAGAGAGAGAGCACACCAGGGCCACCACCTTGTGGGTCTGGCTTATGTGGGTGCTGGGGAATTGAACCAGGGGCCTTAGGCACTGGAGGCAAGTGCCTTAACCGCTTAGCCATCTTTCCAGTCCGGTTTAAAGTCTTTTAACGGAGGAATAGATACTAAGAGTGAGGGGAATTAGGTAGCCAGTCAGGAGAGAGGTCCCAAAGAAGAAACATTGTGCTTGCCGTCTTCAGCAGAACATGAGGTCACCATCTGTATCCAATCAGCACTACTTCTGATCCAGCCTCAAGCCCAGACCAATTAGTTTTCTCAGATTCTCCTGAGCCTGAGGGTAAACATGACCACAATAAGGTTAGCACTGCCTTCCCAAGAGGGTATGTTATTTTCTAGCTTCCTTACATCCTCCCCCTTCCTGTGAGCATTCTCAGAGACCCACCCAAGATTACTAAAATGGTCTAGTTGACAACAAAACTTAACCACCATAGCCTCCTTTTTGGCTTTTCTTCTTTCCAGAACTTCCAGGTCTCTGATGTGGTTAGCACCCCTTCATCTTGTCCCTGTAAGGCTGAGATTGGGGGACCCCAACTCCCACATGGGCTCTACCCCCTCCTGCCTTCCACATGTCAGGAGCTCTCTTTAAATTCTTTTCACTTTCTTCTATTAATCTAATAAAGTTGACTTAAGTCTTATCCTATAGTCAATGAATTTTAATTTTTTAAATTCATAAGACAAGGATCTGGGGTACACTAAATTCTTGGGTGTGATTATCATTGCCAAGGGGCCTCAAGACTCCCATTACATATCATAAAAGCACTCTACATCTATCTACATGAGAATAGCATGTGTAGCAACTACTGTAAATTTCAGAATCAACACACTTTGCAGAGAAGAAATTTAGGACCTGTGTCCTTTAATATAGATTATTGCAATACAGTCAGGATTCAGCCTCTGTCCTCTGATATCTTGACTACATTGTATCCTCTGCCCACTATTGAAACAAAATATATCAATAGTAGTAAAATTTGGTAATGAGCTTGTACAGTGGTCTCATGTGAAGCTAAACTTCTTTATAGTCCACACTTCCAATGCATTTCCCAGCACATATTTCAATGGTGTACTAATAGAAATTACCAGGAGTGAAGTGTCACCTTGTCAAATTGATTGCAAAACATAAGAGTCAAGAAATACTAAGCAGTTTGTTTTCAGCTCTTTCAAAAGCCTTAATGTGACAATGCAGAGTGTAGCTATAGATGTTGGATAAATTATGCAACGTTTTCCAATTATAGTTGACAGTGAAACACAGTTTTAGGAAAACAGCCATTTAGCATGAGTTCCATACCCTTCTTGCAAAGTGCTGCATGCTGATTGTTTCTCTGTGTCTAGCTCCCCAATCTACCCTTTCAGTTGGAAGGGCTCCTGGTAATTTATTTCCTCCTTTAAAGAAAACTGGTCCAATATTTGAGACTCGTTGAGTAAGAACAACAACAAAAAAACAATAATCCAAATGCTTCCTAATGTATCATAACACTATCAATAATAGATTAGAGTAAAACTAGCTGATGTAATATATACACTTAAATATCTCAAATGAAACAAAACATCCCCTGCTTTGTTGAGAGATTGTAGCACTGTTCCATGTGTGTAGAACACTCCTTACATTTCATGATTCTGGTGCCAGGTCTCCATCTAAGGATCATCTAACTCAGCTCCTGAATTCAGCAGTGAAAAGGTGGATGATGAACATGGCTTAGTACAAGTCTTGAAAAAAAAATTCTGCATATACTTCACTGGAAAAAAAATTAGAAAAACGTGAACCCTGCTATAAGCCACCCTTGCCTGAACAAAGACTGTGAAACTCACATAGTACCTCTTTTCAGGGATATTTCTTTAATATGTAAGTGGAAATATAAAACTGAGAGAGAGCTATTAGTAATACCTACCCCCAGGATTGTGTACGTTGGCCAATATTATTACTTCAATTTCTATATTCCTTTGAACATGCAAAGCTCTGAAAGTGGTGCAGCAATTCACAAAATTGATTCAATACATTTTTCAAATTCTTGCCACAAATGAAATGACCAAGCATTATCACTATTACAGCACTTTGCCAGTAATGGTCACTGAAAGTGTATTTCTGCTGAATAGGATTTTCTGACACATTTTTGCTCAACATAGCTTATCTAAAGTTGTTTTTCAAGTAAATTTTATGAAAAAAGTTTGAAAGAAGATATATGTAAAATTTCCCACTATTACTGACAATGCCTAGTCTTTCTGAAATATTCTTTACTCTTTATAACATAGTTTTAACTATCTAAGTTAAGTGGAGGCGAGACTCTATTTCCAGATACTGTTAGTAAAATCAAGTTAGTACTCGGCACAATAAGATTCACATAACTAGTTACCAACCGGGTTAGAGTGGAAGGTAGGATGAACAGGAAGGTGACCTTGGAACTGAATTACCAATAACTAGGACAAGAAACAGATAGAAAATGTCTATTTCTGTCTTGGGCATATTTATCTAAAGAACATTTGGATACTTGGAATATTCTACCAAGTAATGTTCAACCTCAAGACAAAAGGTTGAAAAAAGTGATCAACATATTGAAGTAATTTTCTTTCAAACTATTCACACACCCACCTGTATTTTCTTTATAACCACTATAACTAGCACTTGACACACTATCTTGAATAAAATATAATCTTAATAAATATTAATCAATATGCTATGTGAATGAGAATAAATGAATCTATGGATGAATAGCTTTAACAACTGTCTTGTTGACAAACAAGCCATGCAATTATAGAATCTGGGGATAGCTACATGGATTTCTCAAGGAAAAAGATAGTCGTGGTGTGCTCTTTTCATACCATGTTTCCCTCAAAGGACATTGCTAATACCCTAGCATAATAAGAAGTATATGTTTGATTTCTTCCCCCAACACCTCACACATAGCACATAAGATCTTTGCTTTCTCCAAGTGACAGCATGAACACAATAATATTCTGTTATTTCAACTATGCCTGAGTTTGTATGGAAGAACTAACTCTTGATGGGTAGGGTTATTTTCTACACAGCTGTGTAATTATAGAATCTGAACTTCCAGCCTCCCTCACCTGAGGCTCTGGGGAGAAAGAAGGGATAGAGAATATGGTCAGTTACCAGTGACTTTAAAATCATACCCATGTAATGAAGTGGTTATAGAAAGTTGAACATGTGACTTAGAGAGCTTGTCACTTAGTCAACACATAGAGGTTCTGGGCACAGGTCCCCTGTAGCTGAATGGGATCTCAAAGTCCACATCATGACTACCTATCCCTTACTACGTGAATCACTTCCATTTCAATGTTACCCAATCACACGCTTTATAATAAAACAGTAAATGTATGTGAAGTATTTCCCAAGGACTATGACATTTTCAGAAATTTGTCAAGATCAAAGAAGTGGTTCAAGGGGAGCTAAAATATAGCTAGTGGTGGCCCACATCATTAATCCCAGCATTTGGGAAGCTGAGATAGGAGGATAGCTGTGAATTTGAGGCCAACCTGGGATTACAGAGTGAGTTCCAGGTCAGCCTTGTCTAGGGTGAGACCCTACCTCAAAGAAGCAAAAAAAAAAAAAATGTTTAGAAGTCTTGGACTTGCAATTGGCAGTTGAGGTGGTAAGAATCATGAAGGAGTGAACACTTTCCTTGGGAAGAACACACGATCTAGGAAGATAGCATCAGATTTGAAGGGAACTATAAGACACACAGCATTTTAAGAATTGGAGATTGCCTGTTATGGAGGAGACTTACACATTGGGCGTCAGATATACAATGAAAGCACATAAAAATGATTTTCTGGGATGGAGATATGGCTCAGCAGTAAATGTATTTGCCTGAAAAGCAAGACAGAAGTTCACTTTCCCAGCACCCATGTAAGTCCAGACACAAGTGTCTGGAGTTTGTTCACAGGGGTGAGAGGCCTTGGCAATTCTCTTTCTATCTGCTTCTCTCTCTCTTAAATAAGTAAATAAAAATATTAAAATATTTTCTTTATAAAACAAATGATTTTCTTTTAGTATCTATAATCAGTAATATATAACTGACCTTCATTTCACATTAACTTTCAGTCAAATAATGACAGCTACATCTATCTCTCTTATTCAAAGTCATATTTATACAATCAAAGTTTTGGTCACAGAAAGCATTCTTGTTATATAAACTTGGTCTTGAGGTAGAAATTCCTAATTGCAGTACTGAGAAGACTGTGTTCATTTTCTACAGGAGATTTGGAATGAGCCCTGTCATGGTTTGATACAGGTGTCCCCCACAAACAAATGAATGTGTTCTCAATGATGGATCCTCAGGTGATGGCAGTTCGGGAATTACAACCTCGCTAAAGCTGTGTTGTTGGGGGCGGGCTTTGGGGATTATAAACCAGCTTCCCCTTGCCAGTATTGGGCACACCTTCCTGCTGCTGTTTCCAGTGCTGTTGCGGAGGTGATGTCCACCCCTCTGCTCATGCCATCATTTTCCCTGCCAGGATGGAGTCTCCCCTAATGTCTGTAAGCCAAAAAAACCCATTCCTCCACAAGCCGCTTTTGTTTGGGTTCTTTCTGAGCAGCAACTAGAAAGCTGACCACAGCAAGCCCATTCCTAATTCCTAGGCTTAGTCTCTCACTAAAATGGAAAAGAGAAAAAGAAAAAAATGAAGAAAGATACTCAGAAACCACTTTAAAACAGGAGGAGAGAACAGATCCAAATACTTCAAGTTAATTAACAAAAGTGGAGGCATAGTTACAGCATCAGACTGGGCCCAAGAATGCCTTGATACTCAGGCAGAGCTGGAACATTTGGAATTGTTCCTGTTTCAGGTAACGTTCAGTCATGACAACTGTAATTGGGGCTGACCCTGAAAATGACTTCACCAGGTATTCAACTGACATTAAAAACCTTATATGTTAAATGCTGAGCATAAATACAAACTGTATTCCTAATAATTGCTTCAAAATGTATTCTCAACAAGCTGGTGTGTAGTATTATGCATATGTACATATATGGATAGGCGTGTTCATCTATGTGTAGGTGAATATGTATATGCACATGTGGGTGGGGACTAGAGAACGATTTCAGAGTATAATTCCTGAAGAATACCATCCAGTTTTTACTCTCAAACAGGGATTTGCATTGACTTGGAGTTCAATTAGTTTAGATTAGATGTCCAGAAACACCCAGGCATTCTCCTGTCATCTTCTCCTCTTCAAATCTGGGATTAGACGGGAACATCATTTTGCCACGTATTTTTATGTGGGTTCTGAGGATGTAACTCAGGTCTTCAAGCTTGTAAAGCAAGCACTTTACTGACTGAGCTATGTCTCCAGATCATATCTACTAACCATTTATTTAAATATTTGGAATTTGGTGCTGGAGAGATGGCTAAGCAATTAAAGGTGCTTGCTTGCCAAGCTGGATGGCCTGGGTTTGATTCCCCATTATCATTACCCACATAAAGCCAGATGCACAAAGTGGAGCATTCATCTGTAGTTTGTTTGCAGTGGCAGGAAGCCACGGCGTGCTTGTTCTCTCTGTCTCTCTCTCTTCTCTTGCTCTCACTCTCTTGCTTTCTCTCCCTCCCCCCTCTCTCTGTCACTCTCTCTTAAATGAAAATATTTTTAAAGCAAAATATTTAAAATTTGGTTTTGTTCAGAACACATTGATTCCCCAGTTGCTAATGGTGGTGGACAGCATGAAGGGGAATAGTAATAATAGTGAAATGAGGTCCATTCAAGCAAATTTAAAAATGAGTATTTAAGCCATAGAGTGAAAAAAGCAATACAAGTGAAAAAACAAAATTTTAAAGGAAGCAATAATCAAAATAGATGTTTCTCAGATTCTTTTTTCTAGGAAATTAATGATCAAGACTAGTTCAGAGAGGATTAATGTTTCGCCACCTTGATGTCATTGCAACTTAGGGCAAATAATTCAGAAGTCACATAAATGAGTTCCTCAAAGGTGATGCTCTCAACAATGTATATTAGAAGGAATAGAATCTACATGAGAAAGGGACACTGGCTAAAGGAAGAAAAATCTTGGAAAGTGGGCAATATTTTTAACACCTTTTATTTATTGAATGTTGTAGTTACCTTTGCTTTGTTGGGACCAAGCACCTGACCAGAAGCAGCACACGAGAGGAAAGTTTTGCTTAGGCTTACAGTCTCGAGAGGGCATGCTAGCCTGGAAGTGGCCCAGCATGTCAGTTCAGAGGCCAGGCATCCCTCAGTTTTTAGAAGTACAAAATCATAAGACACTTTATTACTAATAAAAGCCCAGTTAGGCACATCAGAACTCATTGCCTCCCAAGGGCATTGGCAAAGCACATGTCTAGAGTTATACAGAGTTCAAACAGCAATCATGGACAATGCTGTAGCGAGGGTTAAGTACTTTCCTCCTGTGAGCAAGTAGCTTCACCTTAGTCATTGGTTGGCATTAGAGGAAGTCACGTTAAACTAATGTTTTTGAATCTCCTCATTTACAGCTATGTGAGTTTTCATCTTGGCAAATGTCAAGTACCTCATGTAGGGATGATTGTTAATTTTAAAAAAAAAAGTTCTTACATATGTTTTTTCACTGTGGTAACATAAACTAGAATACCCTTCCCCAATATACAGATTGATAGATAGCATCGTACCTACAGCTGTCACATTGTTGTATAAGCTAATTTCACAATTGTACTGATGATAATGAAGTATTTATCACACTTTTTCTGCTTTTTTTATCGTGAGCTAATGGAACTTAAATGCTATTGATGCATCACCACGTCATTAGCCTCAAGGTTCTCACTAGTTCATTCTCTTATTGATGAACTC
This sequence comes from Zapus hudsonius, assembly GCA_004024765.1. Lineage (NCBI taxonomy): Eukaryota > Metazoa > Chordata > Mammalia > Rodentia > Dipodidae > Zapus > Zapus hudsonius. The sequence continues at coordinate 96,805 of PVHP010001167.1, forward strand.
ACTGTCGGGCAAGGTGTCCATAACTATACCTAACAGTTCACCTTCAAGATAAATCATATTTTTCCTAAGTTCCAAAATATAGCAGATTCTGGTTAAATATAGCTTCTACTTATATGCCATTAAAGCATAAGCAGTAAGTGGTGTTATTAGCGAGCCTATTACGCCCTAGAGCTCATCTTACATTGAATCACAAGAGCAATTTCACTGCTTAGCAAACAATGGCCCACCCTCACCCCTTTCTAGCAATACATTTTGTATTTTCTTAAGAGCCTGTCTGTTGAAAAGTGAAATGCTACAAATTTGTCATTGCCTCAGAAATCACATATTGATCTATTTGTTCTTCCACTGCTAATTTTTTTTCTGTGAATCTAAATTGCTTAAGTACTAAAAGCTCTCAAGGTACTGACCTGAAATATTAACAGGTTACATCACCTCATTAAGGGAGAGAAACTGCTCTTATTCAAAGTCTATGGAGCTGACACTGCATATATCCAAAAAGTTATTAATGTTTGCAAAGAAGTGAAGTAAGAAAGATACACTATACCTAAAGAACAAGTATTATTTAAATTTTCATGGGATGTAATAATTTCACCCATTAGTTTTTGCTTTTTCTTTGAAAAGTAAAGATTAATGATGGTAAAATGGTACATTTTAATGCAATCAAGAACCATTTCTTTCTAACAATCTCACATGTTGATGATATAGCACTTTTTTTTTCCAGAAATAGAACAAGTTCATTTGAAGGAGAAAGACAACCCTTAAATAACAGGGCAATTATTATTTTAATCAATAGCGGTATTATATTTTAAATTAATCTTCAAAAGTCCCTGAAGCTAAAATTTAAAAAGTCATTAATCAATTAAACAAAATACTTTAGAGTCAATCAAAGCAATCTATCTCCTGAAGGTTGCTAAGAGTGCCTTGTGAGAATTGAAAGGTGGCACCTCTTCTTCACTTTTGCAGCTTTATTTTGCTTATACTAAATAAGATATGTTACATAATAATGTTACATATGTTACATAAATATGTTACATAATAATACATAAAAGTATTTACTCACATACTACCTTCCAATTTATAAAGATAATGAGATAGAAGAAATATGAATATTGTAGCATATTTAAACATTAGAATATTCTGTATAAATTTATAATCTTTAAAAATACTTTTGGTAGTCAACTTCAAGGATAAGACGTTAAACCTCTTTACTTTCTAAAAATCCAAGCTATCAGAAATTTTCCTTTGAGTCATTTCAAAGACAGTGGAACATACCCTTGTTGTCTAAAGTACCCATAGAGGTGGGTCACTTTGACATAGAAGTCATCTTACCGTTACACTTGGGCGCAAAGTTTCACACCAGACCTTTTTAAAGACATGCTTTGTTTCTGTAAATGCAGCACATATAGTGAGCCACTCGACCTGCAAGTAATCCTATTCCAATAGTTGTAACAAGAGCTAAGTCACTGGTCATAAAAGATAACAGTACAGAATGCTTCCTGGGTTAAAGTTTCATACAAACGATACGGATTCCCTCTTACTTGCTGTCTAATGCAGAGTTAATTCCTGCAATCCTGGAATCTTTTTTTTTTAATTAAGTGTAATGTAAACTGAAATGCCATCTATTAAAAAAGAAAGCCTCCTTTCCTGCCTAGCAAAATACCAAGTCTAGGATTCCTAACATCGTGTTCTCCCTTGCTCCAGCCATTAACAATTCCAACTGATTCACCACCAATTTTGCTCTGGTAATTTTTAAATGATAGACTTTATTTAAATCATTAAGTGACCCTTGCACCTTACAAAATGCTCATGAAATAGCAAAACCTAAATGATCAGAAAATAAATCAAATGTATGAAAAATTTGGGGGAGGGATATGGATACTGAACATGATATCAAATTCAACAATATCTTTACGATATAATGAAGGGTAATTAGATTCCACACTATGCTGCTGGGAAGGGAGGGTTTCTACCTTCTTACTCCAGCAGACATAAGCTCCTCCATTTAGGTTCTTCTCTCTCTCACACTCTCTCTCCTTTCTCCTCTCATTTTTTCTTTCTCCCTTCTCCTTTCTTACTCTATCCTTCCCTCCATGACTCCCTTCTCCATTCTTCCTCCCCACTCTCTGCATTTGACTTACTGAATTACTTTCCAGAGCATAATGCATTGACCTGCTCTCCTCAGACAACACATTTTGTTCTACACTTTTAAAAAACCCTTTACTTTAAGAAATATTACCTCATTCCTCTAAAAATGTTCTTTTTGACACAAATTAATTGAGTTGAGGTTTTCATTTTGGGACATCTTAAATGCCACAGAACAAGGAAGCTGGCTCATCGTTAATAAATAGAAATTTGCCAAGAGGGAAATGATGTCACTTTAGACCTCCTGAATGAATAGCATGCTGCCAGTCTCTTCAGGTGCAGCTAAGTTGATACAAGCCATTCAAACACTCTCACTTTTTAATTCTAACATATTTTTAATGTTTAACATTAAAAAACAAGTTGCTGGGCAGCTAAATAACCAACTTAATGACATGAAAAATAGTGCTGAAAATACCTAGGTGCTAGTCAGAGATGGACAACAATGTTTGCAAATATTTTTTTTGAAAAGGCAGTCATTGATTTAGGTTGGTGGGAGCTAAAATAACATGCTATTAACCTCCCCAAATATTTCTAAATTAAGACCACTGATAATTGGCCTAGAAAATGAGAACTTACAATCTGCGGGAGGATCAAATATGATCTCCTAAGTATTTGCTATAGAGCGGGAAATGTAGAAGAAGGCATAGAAGGAAAGAATAGGGAATAGAGTGATGTTGGAACAGGTAAAATCCTTTATAAATAATATCAGGAAAGAAGGCTGTTGAGGCAGGTTATGAAAAGTAAGACAAATTGCATAGCTTTCATGAAGCCATGTGCCAGCAGCTTTCCAGCCTCTTAAAAATCACCTGACATTGCTGGGCCTGGTGGTGCCTGTTTTTAGTTCCAGCACTCTTGAGGCTGAGGTGAAAGGATCACCAAAATTTTGAGGCCATCCTGGGGGTATTGAGTGAGTGAGTTTTAGGACAAACAGGGCTACAGTGAGGCCCTAAATTGGA